>BJBW01010053.1:0-10214 GCA_004320125.1 Scolopax mira
CCAGAGAAGGGCAATGAAGCTGGTGAAGGATCTAGAGTGCAAGTCTTATGAGGAGCAGCTGAGGGAGCTGGGGGTGTTCAGGCTGGAGAAAAGGAGGCTGAGAGGAGACCTTAACAGTCTCTACAGCTACTTGGAAGGGGGTTGTAGCCAGGTGGGGGTTGGTCTCTTCTTTCAAGTAAAAAGTGTGTATGGGTTTTGTGCATTATTGTTTGACCTTGGTTTATTCCTGTTTTTTAGGGATTTGTGCCTGGTCTGTTTGGAACTTCACATGGAGCACTTCAGTTCATGGCATATGAGGATTTGAAACTGAGATACAACAAATATAGAAACAGAGTAGCAGATGCAAAATTGGTATGATTCTTGAGACTAAAAATGTGTTGTGGCGTGTGAATAAGTGGAAATTTATTCCATGTGTCTAGTTTGAAGAACATCTAAATGTACAAAGTATTGATACATTAATTGGAACATAGAAAGCGTAGAAGGAAATTAATACTTTTTCACTTTTTAGGAACAAGCAACTGGGTAGTGCTGTTTTCCTGTAGGGAAATCAACTTCTTATTTTGGCAAATGTTTTGAGAATTGAGGGAGGAATGTTTGGTTTTTTTTTTTCTTTGTGGAACCATTCCTGGTGGTCTTACATGAAAAACAGTTGCAAGTGGTGCAAGTTGAGCAAAGCCAGTTACTTTTTGAAGAAGTATTTCACTGCAGATGTATTTTGCAATTAATGACTTGTAGCACTTTTATAACTGCTGCCATTTTTTTAATTGTGTGTATTATGAGGAGGGAAAATCTATATTGCTTAGTTTAACATTTAAAAATCAAATAAAATTTGGGGAATTTGTCTAATTTAAACCATACGTAAGGCAAGCCTGGTAATTTTTATTGCTTTTAGAACACTGTGGAATACATAGTGATGGCAGCTGTATCCAAAATATTCGCTGTGTCAGCAACGTATCCCTATCAAGTGGTCCGAGCTCGTCTTCAAGATCAGCATAATACGTATTCTGGTGTATTTGATGTGATCCGCAGGACGTGGAGGTAGGCACCCAGAGCTAAAAGCTTACAGCTTGGAAAGTGAGTCTTACAGAATCAGAATGATGTTACTGGCTGCCTTGCTGACTTGCTGCTGCCCTGGCAGAACCAGTGAAGTTCAGAGCAAACAAAACATTAGCTGTGCAAAGTCATTTTGTGCAAGGTGCTGCTAATAGGAAATCTAAGGTCAACCAAAGGAGGAGAGAGGAGAGAGCCAGTGCTGGCCTGTGTGCTTCTGTTGTTTATTCTGTCTCCCTTCACTCTTCACCAGAAAATTTCAGTTACAAGTTAAAATGTAACTGAGTTGGCTGTTTGGGGATTCTTAAACAATGAAATCTCACATGAGCTGCTTTAGATTATTGCATGTGACAGGAGTGTTGCACTGCTGGGAGTTGTGGCTAATCCAAATTCCTGGCAAGAGGATGTGAGCTAGCCAGAGCTGTTTATACTGGTGTCCCTGGGTTACCCTGGGACCTGACTGCCCTTGTAGCCTAGTCCCAGCTTCCCATAGGACCTTTAGAGCTTACACCTATGCACATCTTCTCACAAACCCTCTTCCCTCAGCTCCACAGGGCACATGAGTGTTCTCTCACAGAACTGTGTAGTTACTAAGGTTGGTAACCAACAGCTTTGGACAATGTTTCTGGGATGCCACACATCACTGGAGAGATGTGAATGGAGTCTGCTGACTCCTGGGGTACTAAGAGGTGCCACCTGAACAAGAGAATGAGGCTTTGTTGTTCCAGGAACACCCCTGGCTCAGGGGCCGTAGAACCAGTTTGACTGAAGCCGATTCAAAGCAAAAATAGCTCTGAAGTCTCAACACTGTGCCCTTCAGGGCTGCAGTCTATAGGAAGGCTTATTTGTTCTGATGAAGTGTGAATGTATATAGCCCTTCTGGGGCCACTACTGTACCCATTATGAAACAAATGCAACCTAGAGCCCTAGGGAGGGTAGTGCAAATCACACCCAAGCACTTTCCAGGATCTGTGTTAACTGTGCTCATCACTCAAGGTGTCCTAGGCCTCCATGAAGCTGGAAAATAGGGAGCTGAGATTAAGAGTCTTTGAAACTTTTTAACAGCCCTAACATAAATACTCTGATTCAAATTGGGAGAAATTATATTCTCATTTATTGGCCAGTGGAAGCAAGATTCTGGAGGAGGTGCTTTAATTCTCTGAAAATAAATGCTCACTATCCTTAGTTATGTTCACCCTCAGCTCGCTTGTTATTACATGACCCAAAACCACCAAGCCTTTCAGTTGTGCTGGCTTCAATGAGATTAAATATGAAAACGCTTTTTGAAACAGGCTGCAGAAATTTTAAGTTATTTTGACCAGTTCTTGTGGCATGAAGAAAGATAGCAAATTGCCTCCTGCTTAGATAATACAATAAAAAAGTACCACAAAAAACCTCCCAAAACCTATGCTAAATAATTGATCTACAGAATACTATTGTATGTGCAGAAGAGAAAATGATGGGTTAAGATTTGATACATTTTTGTCTCTTAAAGCACTATAGTAAGAAATTATTCTGAAATTGTTACTCCTAACCTAAAGTATCTCTCTCAGTTCCAGCACATGAAAAAAAAGGCTAGGCTGTGATTTCTCTTAAAAGACAATTAAAGCTAATGTTTTTCTTTGTCTTTAAAGGAAAGAAGGAATTCATGGATTTTACAAAGGAATTATCCCCAATGTGATTAGAGTGACTCCTGCCTGCTGTATTACCTTTGTCGTTTATGAAAATGTGTCTGGTTTTTTACTTGGGTTTAGAAAAGAAAATCATTAAAGGTACGAGCTTGTGTCCATAAGGAATCTATTCTTTATTTTTCATATTTATGATCTGGGAGAGATTTTATTTGGCGCTTTTTTTTTTTTTTGACACTGTGAATTGATCTAGTATTTTGACAAAAGAACTTGGAGATAGTAAAACCCTGCCAACTTCTCTTCTGCTGAATGTTCCTGCCTCCCTCTCTGAATCAACTGCGTCTGTTTGAAATAGATGTCTCTGCAACTGTGAAATAATAGCACTGTGACTGGTTGAAGGCAGCTTTGCAGCAATTCAGTTCATCCTGGCCTGCCTGGAATAATGGACTAATCTGTTTTGACAAGTCTCAAGATCACAATTACTCAGATTCTACTCCTACAGAAGTGGGAAACTTCCTACAAATGCAACTCTGGGGTCTGTCAAAACTTTCTTAAATCTTTATCTGAATCTCATAAAGAAAGAATGTAGGTAGTTGTTTACAGCAGTGTCTTCTGAATCCACCTCTGTGTTATTTGTCAGATTTTAGGATATGGAATGCTCCGAATTCCATTGCTCATTCAACACAAAAATGCTGCCTCAGTAGGGTGCAGTGTGGAAACTCAAATTGTTTTGTAAAACATCTGTCTGTTCTTGGGTTTGAATAATTGCCAGTCTGATGAAACCCAGTTCTTGTCTCATACCAGGACAGATGTGCATTGTGGTTTTTGGCTTGCTTTTAGCACCAGACCAAAGTGTATGTTGTGTGCATCACTGACAATTCATTTTCTCTCTCTTTCCCTGTCTGCCCTCTCTTTCTCTCTGTCTCCATTACTGATACATCTGATTAAATAAACACATATTTGAAAGTAGGCAAATGTTTTAAAAATGAGGGGTTTTTCTAGTAATCCCATAGTAATTAATGCAGTTTTCAAACTACTGTAACAAGTATAACCCTGGTTATTTTCAATAATATTCTCTGGGAAAAAAATAATTCTGTAAATCATCTAAAAAATATTATGCACAGGACTTTATTTTTAAAAAAACCCAAAACAATCCATTAACATATTCTGATTTGGTCTAAGGAAAGTACCATAAGAATATATTGATTTCTAAGAGTGATAAACTAAATTAGAGTACATCTCAGTAAATTTGTATAACAAGGATGTTTATTTGCATGCCAGTAATTGCTATCAAGGAGATGTACTTTTTGGAGATCTGGGTCCAGTTTATTTTTTGTTTTTCTTTAAGAAAATACATTACTGGCCATTACATCTACCTTCTGATGTAAGTAAGAAGATATTAAGAAGTATCTAGAACGTATCACTTAACTAAGGAGGAAATAAGTTAGTAAAGATTATTCAACAGGTAGGGGTGGAGAATCAGTTTCTAAGGAGCAGAGAATGCTACACAGAAAATACATAATCTACATTATGCAGATTTGTAGCATTATGCATAATCACTTAGATAAGTTTCCAGTTTAACAGAAGACTAACCTGAAGGAGAAATAAGACTTTTTGTATAAAAATTTAACAGATTAGGGAATTGGTTTCAATTTTGAAGTTAAATCTGGAAGACTACAGAAACTGCTTAATATTTTAAATTTTAATTCAGCAATCCACTTGCTTGCTTCTGTTCATACTATTGCAAGATGCCACATTTTGTGTATACTTAACTTTAGTAATAATTTACACTTTCTCCAGGATTCCATCCCCTCTAATAATACAGTTGATAATCTCATCTGAAAAGGGCATGTGCCTGTTATTGTTTGTTTTTTATTAAGAAAGTTTCCATGTGTATTTAGCTGAAGCTGTAATTCACTGGAAGTTTACTGTGTGAATGGCTGCATAGATCCCTATGTAACAGCTACAAACTTCTGCTTTAGTGTTTACTTGCTTTTGTGCATTTTCTAGCATCCAGAATGAATTTAATATAACACAGGATTAACTCTGCCACCCAGGGTCCAAAAAATACTGTGAAGACAAATTAGTATATCTTAAGAAAAGAATAAAAGTTGTGCACTTACTACCCTGGAGTGGTGTGCTCTAGGCCCAGAACAGCTCCCTCCTAAGCAGGGTAAATGCAAGGAGAGAGGCTACACACATGTACACAATCCATTACTGTATGGTAACTGACATTCTGTAAATTCACGCCATAGCTTAGCTCATAGTAACTTGTTTGTGTCCAGATACCTTAAAACCCATCGTCCAAGCCAATGAAAACAGTACAGTTCTTCAGAGATGAAACAACAGCTGTATAATTTGCTGGCTTGCAGCTCCAGCACACATAAGCTTGCAGTTGGGAAAGCCAGAATGCTCCCCTCATTGCAGGTGTGTCCCTCTGGAATTCTTCACAAAAACTGCAGGCAAGAGTGTGATGTCTGGGGAAAGTCTTATAATCTGTTCAGAAAAAAAAAGCTGAGATTTAATCCTACATAGCTGAAGTAAATTCCTCATCTCCAATTTGATGTTTTTTCCTTTTAATTTCTGGGAGGAGTGTAGATTTCTGCATGTTGTACATGCTTTTTCTTGGGTTTTTTATTTAATTAATGTAAAAATGATTTTGTAATATAAACATGACTATTGTTTCCCTTTTTAGAATCTACAATTAAAAAAAAATAATATTTGAGTATATCACTCATTGCATTTGGGAAGAAAACACTTAGGACACTGAAGCTAATGTTATGCTGGAATGACCAGTGTTGTCACTTGTCCAGTCTGGAGGCTGCAGGCAAATAGCTGTGACATCATTCTTTCACCTTACCAGTATGCTTTTTGAAAGCCAAGGGGTTTCAACCTGCCTTATGTCTGAGAATAAAAGTTGTCCACTTCCTACCCTGGACTAGTGTGCTCCCAAACTATTTAATATATCTACCTTTTAATTAACACCAAAGTGATTGTATATAATATGAAAGGCTAAATCCAGGAGAATTCTTTTACTGGGGCAATAAAATTAAGTTTTGTAACTGTAAAAATCTTTATTATCTAATAGTGGAGATCAGTAATAGATGTTTAGACTGACATCCAGTCTATCAAGAAGCAAAAGAGGCAAGGAGAGCTAAGATGATAGTCTATTTTATACTTAGTTATTCAGAACAAGGTCTTCAACACTTACCACATCATCCAGGTCACAGTTAGGTCACCAGGAATTTGTTGGGAGACTTAAGCGCATCCTGTTGTGTAGTCAAGTTCACAGGAGTAGATATTACATGTGTTTTCTGAAGGCTAAAGCCAAGACATGGGTTTACTTTCTTTGAACTTTCTATGAAGTCTTTTTTAAAAAAAATTGTGTATCATAACACCATGTAAAATACCTTAAACAATTTGACGATCAATAAAATACCTGGGATACATATATTTTTTTAAAAGGTCTTATTTATTTGATACAAAAAGTTACAGTTCATTCTTAAAATGGTGGTGGTACATTTTCATACATTAAACAAGGAATTAAAAAAAGTTAATGAACTTGGTCTTAATGTTTGTATTCTAAAATGATTATTATAAAAAGCCTCTGCAACGTGCAAAAAAAGGCTTGACAAACACAATGGATGCAAGAGTTTGGTGCCTTTCAGTCAAACACTTGCGTCCAACTCTAGAAATAAATTCTGAAGAAAATTGTACAAAATAAAATTTAAAAAAATAGGGAGAGATTATAAAAAGGGAGGGAAAGTTATTTTGGCAGTTCTTCAATGATGATTCGGGAGACTGAATTCCATCCAGTAGAAGCATCTCCCTTTGGATAATCTGAGCACGTCCCGACCCAGATGGCAATGTCCACCAAGCCGGCATTGATCCCTTCACACAGACCTTCCACTGGTTAAAGACAAAAATCAGCAGACACAATCAATTTGTATTTCACATCTGAAGGTGGATACAAGTACTTAAGAACAGCTGTTCATCGCAAGCTCATGCTATTTAATTAAAGCTGAACAGCATTTTTAGAAATAAAATCCATTACTTAGAGATGTGTCAATGTGGGTTCTGGAGTCACACACTGCCTTTATCCGTGGTGCTTCCTGACGCCCCTTGCAATACCTGAAGCAGATCACGACCCACAGGATGGCTAATGGGAAGTTTCCTGCTTCTTTAAATGTCTACATTTACATACTGCTAGCTGGGATGTGGCTTCAGCCCTATTCAGCCACCTTTTTAGCAATGATGGGGAGGGGATTCAGGGATGGGGACAGCCATACTTGGCTTCCACAGCTGAGCCCTGCAACAGCGATTGCTACCCTCTCATCTTTTCCACTCCTAATTCATTGCTTCTGTATAAAATTCCTCTTAAGTTGCCCTTTCTGTTTCCCTCCTAGCACGGCTGGCTGGAGGTGGGTTAATGGGGACTGGTGGGACCTACCCCCTTGATGGGAAAAACCTATTGTAGCTCTAGACGTTGGATTTCAGGCAGTTGTGGAATGGTACAGGATGAAAAATGGGCTTTTGCAAAGAACTGGGCTGCTGGCGTCTCTGTGCTTCAGTGCTGCTCAAAGCTAAGAACAAAATACAGCTTAAACTGCTGATTTAATGTGGAGAGTATTCAGAGCCAGAAGCCCATTAAATTAATGCAACCTTTCTGGTTTTACGAATATTTCTCAGAGCATAAGTATCAACCATCAGAAAGAAGACAGAGTACAGACTTGACGATAGTCCCCTTTTCGTAGTATCAGCTTCTTTGATGTTAAATGACTTCACTAATTTGGCTTTTGCTTAGCAATGCTGTAATTGTTCCTAGATATTTCACTTTGGGGGTACTTTTGTGCCCCATCTGAAAATTACAGTAGTAATTCCAGGAAGCGTAAGTCTCACTTCATGCACAGATAATGCAAAATATCAGTATTTTAAGCTGGGATGACACCATCTACTTGGCATAAAGGCCTTTTCTCCATATGCTAATGCAGCACAGAGCGTGTCTGTCCATGTTGTAGCACAGAGTGGTAGAACTGTCTGGATAGAAATCTGACCCATTTCTAAATTGGAGGATATTAAGTACCGTGAAATACCACAGTAATAAAGCATTGCTTAGTAAATAATTCTCCCTCTGTTGCTATTGCTAGTCAGTTGTGGGTCCCAAGAGTTAGCTCACCCCTCCTCTGCCTCTTCCTTCAGCTTTTTGGCTCTCTCTGGCAGCCTGCACCCTCTGCACTTTGGTAACTCAATTTGCTACTGACTCCTACTCCATCTCTGTTCACCCAGTCTTGCCATACGTATACCTGAAGAAGTTCGGTGTATATTAATGGTAGAATTCAGCTCCGGGCTTCCTTGATCTAAATATATTATGGCTTCAATGGGAAGTGGCCCAGCACATTCTGCTCCATTAAAAGTGAAGTACCAGCGCTGACAACAGGCATTTTTGCATTTCAGGCGAAGGGACCCGCTGAAGAGAACGCGGAGAGCGCTGTTGGAGCGCATCTTTGTAAATGTACATTCCTAAGAGGAGACAAAAATGCTTTGGTAGCAATCTGGTTTTCAACCTATTTAACAGTGCTCACAAAATCTATCTGGGTTAAAACAACAATAAATAATAATAATAAAAAAAGGCCTAAATGCCTACAACTGAATTCTACAACTGAATAGCAAACATTTTCAGGCTTTTAAGAGGTTGTTATTCTGCCTTTAAAATGCTGGATATTGTAGGGGAAAAAAGAGCTAGAGACAGTTCTGCAAGTACAAGGCAGTGAGGAAAAAAAGGTGGATCTTGCTCTCGTCACAGCGATAGCAGTTAAATCACTTCAACCCATCTGGGCATTGCCTCATAGCTGGGATGGAGCTGGGATTTCTTCCCCTCTAGCTTTGCAGCGTTGTTTTTAAAACTTTTATACGCAGGGCTGTGGTGGAGGACAGACTGTTTGGGTTAGCCTGGGTAAGGCTTGCTCCCTCTGCTCCTGAACAGTGCTTGTTCCTTCTGCAGTAGCATCTGCAACTGAGTTTTGGTGAACAACCATTTTGAAGCAGAAAGTATAAAGACACATAAAATTGACAGATTAATATACATCTCTGCTGTTCCTTACAAACGAAATGGGAAGAACCTCGCCCTACTTTGGGCAAGCTGGGAGTACTTTATGAATAGTGTGATTTGCAGCCTTACAGTTATGGATCCAGTCCTCTCAATGCATTCTTACAGCAGCCACATCAGAAATGAAATGGGCACGTAGCTGTAAAACACCGCTGAGATGGATCTGAGTTAGCTAAACCTTTGTGAAGTTCACCCTTACATTTAGAAAAAGGCTCCAATAGGAAATCTGTACGACTGGTGCTACCCAGCTCACAGAGGCAGCTCCAGAGCCTGCAGCAGCCTGGGCAAAGCTGACTTACTGCGATCTTCCCAAGATCGATGCCGTAATTAAGTGCACTCCACGAACACTGCTTGAAGTTGGGCGTCCAGGACTCCTCAATGCTCTCACGCATGCACTCCCCCTTCTCCCCCTTCAGCCCATCCCGTCCCGGGATTCCAGGTGTCCCGGGGATCCCGTTGGTTCCAGGGTTTCCATCCCGTCCAGGAATGCCACTGGGGCCTTGCAAGCAAACGCCATTGTACTGAAACACAGAACAGATCTTGGTTTTACATGTGGTTACTCACCACAGAAATCCCGAGGATGTGGAAATCAGCAAGACCTGGGGGCAGGCCAAGGCTCTGACCCACCACCCCCCTGTCCTCTCGGGTCACCAGCAGCACCAGGAGGGGACAGGGCTGCCCCAAATGAGAAGCTGCCACCCCAACCCACACTGCTTCCTGCCAGAGAGAACAGCTTAGCCACTGCACACCTGAAAAACCTGATATGAATGAAAGAACTTCGTGGGCTTCAGGCTCTGCTCCAACTAAATTCAGCTATGCTTGCCAAATCCAGTCTTTTTTATGCTTTCTTAAGATAGAAATGCATAAAACATCTTTGAAAATGTCTGCTGAAGGCAGGATCCCCTCTTGGGCATGCCTTCAGTCTGCCCTGGAAGGACTCTAGCTGAAGCTGTCTGTACAGACAGGCTGTGCCTGACTCGGCTGCCATCGAATGACCTGTGCTTTGCTGCTCACTCTGCTGCATCAAGGGTCAGAGTAATGCAAGAGAAATGGGGAACCCTAAAATACCACTCCAACAGGAAACATAAGCTCCTCCATGTGCACAGACTCCTTATTCTCAAAATAATTCAATTTCCACAATAAAAGTGAAAGGGTAATGAGGCGGTGCGAAAGGGAAGGAGCTTCCAGCACATCACTTTGGGGGATCTCTCAGGAGGTGATGGAAGAAGCGGACAGGCCACTGATTTTCTACAGGAGGTGATCCGCAGTCCAGCAGCTCGTGGAAATAGCTTCACATCTGCTTTCTACATTCCAAGGACTGGAAAATCTCCCTCCTCTCTTCTATCCCTGAGACGGGATAGTCCCAATGCATTCAGGTTTCTAGTTGCAATGGAATTGGAAACAGTGGCCTGCAGTCCCAGGTGCCAAAG
>BJBW01010054.1:0-19898 GCA_004320125.1 Scolopax mira
TCCCTACACAGCTGGGCAATGTCCCTATATTCTTCCCAGAATGCCAGTCCCTTCTTCCATTTCTTGTGTAACTCCATCTTTCCCCTCAATTTGACCAGCAGGTCCCAGCTCAACCATGGTGGTCTCTTGCCTTCCTTGCCCAATTTCCTACATGTAGGGATTGAGATCTTTTGCTCTCTACAGAGAGCAAATATCCCTTCTGAAGAGTTTGTAACCATCCAGTGCAACACTCCAGTTGTGCAAGTCATAGAATCATAGAATCCTATGGTGGCTTTAGTTGGAAGAGACCTTAAAAATCATCTTGTTCCAGCCCCTTGCCATGGGCATCCCACCATGTTTCTGTAAAGATGACCATATCATAGTTTTCCTGCTGCACAATGACTTCTATCTCCTCCTGTTTGTTTCCTCTGTTGCATATGTTGGTGTAGATGCACTTCAGTTGGGCTATTGATCCCACCACCCTTTTGTGGGTAGAAGCCCTAATTCCTACATGACCACTCTCAAATGCTTTCTTGGATTCTAACACATTGGTAATCTTTGCATTTTCACTGCTGCATGGATTTCCATCCCCTACCTCCATTGAAACTACAGACCAATGGACCTCATTTGCCCACTGTCCTCCAAACATTGGCATGCCACCCCCAGGCTTATCTATAGTGAGGAGTGTTTTATCCATTTCCACCTTCAAATCTAAATGTTTAAAGAAACCTGAAGTTTTCCTTCAAGTACGGGAAGTATTTTCAACAGTATTACACAATTACTTCTAAGTTATACATTGAATTAAGAAGTACTGATTTAAGGGCCTAAGTTTTCAAAACATACTATATACTACCAATAAACCTAAACAAATTAATAAGCTGAATTGTTCACTTTCAGCCAGTTGCATAAATGGTATACAAAGATGCTATTGAGTCTCTTGTACTTATATGGCAAAACCTCCACAAATATACCGAACAACTAACACCTGAATTTAAAACTTTGTTCATTTTAGTCACACATTTTCTGCCTAGGACAATGTTGTGACTGGTGGAGGTTGATAACAAAGTTCATTTATTATGCAACAGGGAAATGTTATAAGTAAAAATGCACACTTTTTGAATAGAAATATTTGTGCTGGAGGTATTTGTGGGCAAAACGTATCCCAGAAAGAAAGGTTTCTAGTAAATTTCAAACCTTTCACTGAGTATTTGGAATGTTGTACTATATCTAGGAAAAACTAATGAATTTGTGTTTTTTAAGGAAAATCAAATTTTTTTATTTACTTATTTTGAAGTATGGATAATTTACGTGCACTGGATTAAGATTTTGTAAAATTTTTGTTGTTTTTACCCCCGTGCATGTGTTCAAAATGTATTAGTAAGACAGATAGCATTGTTCTTCAGAGGCCACTGTGGTCCATCAGGTAAATAATTCATATTTACTGCTGTATAAATACATAATTGTTTTTTCTGCAGTGAATGATAAAGGATCCGAGTTTTCTCTCCTCTTATTAGCTTTACATAAGCATTAAGGACATCACTCCAGAGACAAAGGGGAGGGAACACAAAGCCTGCTTTTAGATAAATGATGTACATTTTAACCTCTGTCTCTTTTTATATTTATTGCAGTCAAAACCCAGCAACAGAAGAGAATATTTTCAAGGCTGTGAAGCCTAGTACTTAAAAGCTAGAAAAACACCAGAATTCTGATTGCACTATGGGTTTTACATATATGTGTTTTCTCCCTCACCCATAGTACTCATATCTCACCCAGTTCCTCAAATCCTTCTGTGAAACAGAAATAGTAATCCTCCCATCACATTACTGTGGTATACATCAGTTTCAGAAATATGAATTTATTTATTCTCACAGTATCTTCACGGAGGGAGGTTATTTCCCAATGTCACAGTTGAAGATATGCTGTATAAAATAAGTAATGACCAAGATTTCTCTAATTTGGGTTGAATGATTAGAGACCCTGTGGTATTATCTTTTTTTTTTTTTTTCCTCCTTTTTTTCTTTTCTTTTTTTCTTCTTTTCCAACAGAGTACTTATGGTATCCAGTATGGTCAAGAACAGCTCCCAGCATCTCTCAGTGCAGCTGTGAAGGATTAGTATCTCTGACAATGAGAGCCTTGAGTACCAATTTAGAAATCTAGAAAACAACCAACCACATGGCCTTAACCACATGGCTCTCAGTTTCCTTTTAATCAGATTATCCTCTTTCATTTCCTTGCTTTCAAGACCATTTTATCAGCCAAAGATCCCCAGTCAGATCAACAAGCACATCAAAATTCACAGTCAGGCCCTATATCAAAACACAAGGGTTCTAGGCTCCTCAGGGAAAGACCTGGTTTTTTAACTTGGTCAGATACAGATCTTTTCCCTTAACAACAACTTTTTTTTTTTTCTAGCTGTAACATTCTGCAGAAATAATGAACCTGAGTTAACCCTTTGGCACGGAAAATTTCAGCACCCAGGTCCATGCATTCCTGCAATATTGCTTACCCTTTGACCTGTGGGCTTAGCAAACAACTGGAACACTGGGCCTTTTCTAGGCTATTTCTCAGACAAAAAAAAATAATTGATGTTATTAGTCAGGAACATTTAAAGTTTCGTCCTGTTTATCTGCATACGAAGTTGTTTTCTGAACAGTGTTGTGAAGGGAGGAGGGAGTGGAGAATGAAGCTCAGCCTCCTTTTTTTGAATCTGTGTGTTTGGCAAGCAGTTTTTCCTCCCACAGTCTGCAAGCTTGTCTTTCAGTAAATTCTACCTCAGAGACCTTTCTGTTTTCATTGCCACTTCAGGACTACTGACCTTCCTTCCTACTGGTTTGCTTACTCTCTCAAACTCCATCATGGCTGCTGTCAGTCACACTCTCAGAATCTAAGCAACTACCCATTCCTGGTTGTAAAGTTAAGAGTAAACTTCATTTTATCATCTTGCCTGACTGCAGAAGGCTACATCTGCGTTCGTAAACCTAGGATCCCTTTGCAATTTACAGAAAGAAACAGGTATTTCTGGACGGCAATTAATTGATTTTATTGTATATATTTACTCTGGGATGAAATTAAGCACTCCATAAAAATGTTTGGTTTTCCCTATTAGCTAGAAAGATAATTTAAATAATCAGATCAGAGTTGTGTATTTGGTCAGATGAATGTCACATATCATATCAAGAAACAAAATCTTACTCTGGGAATGTCCTGGTGGAATGGACTATAGCTCAATTCCTTTTATCTGTTAAGATAAAAAATGGGGCTTTGTTCCTGGGCCTGGAGTTCTGCTTAAACCTGCACTTGAGTGTGTGTTGTGATATGTGCACCTTGACCAATGGGAAAATCTGCAGTGGGATCTGCACCTGAAAGGAAGCCAAATCCCCCAAATCTGCCCTTTGGCTTTGTTATGTAAACTACTGCTTTCATTGGTGGCTTCCTATTGTTTCCAGTTATTATGAAATGAAAAGCATCCCACTGCTTATTAATTAATGTGAATTAAAGGGTCCTATCTTTTCTATGTGCTTTATCAAGGTCTATGATTGACAACAATAATTATTATCTTCTGCCGTAAGAAAATGTTTTTAATCTGAGGTCTAGAGTCACCATGTAGGCTGTTTTGTGTTTGTTTTTTAAACAGTTCAGCATCCTCCAAAAGGAAAAAAAAAATCCAGCATGAATACAAAATTATCATAGCTCTGGCATTGTTCAAGCAAGAGTTCTTACAGTTATAATTGAAAAAATCTACAAACAACGTATGCCTCACAAATAGTTCTTGGCTTCAAAACTTATCTTCCCTATTGATCTGGGTAAGGTCAAAGTTTCTTGTTTTGCACAACTTTGGTTAGGCTGCTGGGTTGGCAATGCCTAGTTCAGAATTTTTGTTTATTATGTTTTTCAGATGGAGTTGCACTCTCATGGTGCACTGACAACTTGAGCAAGGTCAGAATATTTTTAATTTTTGTATGCTTCTAGTGTAAGGTTAGTGTATAGTAGGTCTGCATGTATCTATAAAAACTGGAAGAAAACAACTCTTTCAGATGGTTGGGGACACATTTTCATGCAGATGAGTGCAAAACTTTTCTTCTTTTGCTTGTCTTCTGGGTTTTTATTAATGGGATCATAGAAGGTGTATTGGCCAAAGGTCATTCCTCTTTCTGCCACTCTCCTTTTCAGATGCAGAACATATTTGTTTCACTTTCAGGACTGAACACTTCTGAGTGAACCTCAGATTCAGTGACCAGAAAAAGGGCAGCACACAATGGAGCTGCAAAATCAGAGTTGTAGGATTAGTGGAGCAACAATTGACATTAACAATGAGTCAATGAGCTATATGTGAATTCAGATAAAACCTAGCTTTTGACAGAGGAACTAAGAATGAAGGGAGATATTTGGAAACCCAATTTCACATGTAGCCAGATGTCATATCAAACACTAGACCTTCTCAAGGGATCTGATTCCAGTTTCTAGATGTCTGTCTATCACTCCTGATCTGGCTAACTAGGTGTGAGTCTATTTTCTTGCATATCTGTTGCCCTTCAAAGAAAATTTAAAAAAATTTAGTCCTTGTGTTGGTCCAAGAAGTGAAAAAAATCCTTCAGCAGCAGAAATCTGTGGTAGCTTCCTCTAAGGATTAACAGACAGGATAAAAAATATACTTTATCCCATTCTGTAAAGAGGGCCTTTTCCAGAAATGGAGGGGCTCATTTCAAAGGACAAAGTCTCCAAGGCTCAAGAGACTGGAGAAAATATTCTTAAATTACTTCTCATCAATTCTAGGAAATACAGGACCATGATACTTCCACAGTCCCTGGCTGCTGAGAGTTGACCTTTATTCCAATTTTTTCAAGTTGGTTTTGTTTCTTTTTTCTTCTATACTATTCTCAGATTTTAAGGAGCAGCTGACTCTTCAGAGCCTTAGTCCTTCCATGGGGGCCCAAAGACAACCTACAAGAGCTGTTAACCAACTTCTATTTTTATCTCCACCACTGTTGTCCTTTTGTATTTTGACTTCAAATAATCAGATTAAACATTTACTTGCTGTTCAGTTTACACTTTCCCTTTCATTTCAAAAGAGAAAATTCACTCCGCTGAATACTATTTTCTCATTTTTTTGAATAATTTTATACTGCCATCTTCAAACAAAAGTATTATCTAAAGGAATTCTTATACATCCATTGAGAACAAACGAATAACTGTAAATTGAAGGAGTGAAAATCATTATACAGTATCAGCCAATTCTCTCAGGACTCTGGGATGCATCTCATCAGGTTCCATAGACTTATGCATGTTCAGGTTCCTCAGGTGGTCATAAACGTGATCTTCTCATGCAGCGGGAGGGACTTTTCTCCCCTTTTCTCTTGCTTTGTGTTCCATCCACTCAAGAGGTGTAGGGAGAGAAGTTGCTAGTGAAGACTGAGGCAAAGAAGTTGTCGAGTACGTCAGCCTTCTCCTTGTCCATTGTCACCAGATTTCCAGCCTTGTTTATCACAGGGGCATGTTTTCTTTGAGCTTACTTTTCTGGCTGACATACCTGCAGAAATCTGTGCCTTGGCCTTCCTGACCCCATCCCTACACAACTGGGCAGTGTCCCTGTACTTTTTCCAGGACACATATTTCTGCTAAACTGATGTGCATTTCCTTCTTGCCCCTTAGTCTTGACTCAGCCATGCCAGTCTCTTGTCCTCCTTTCCTGATTTCTTACATCTGGGGATCAAGATCTCTTGAGCTCTGTGGAAAGTGTCCTTAAATATCTGCCAGCTCTGTTTCACTCTCTTGTCCCTGAGGGCAGTTTGCCAGGGGGTCCTGTGACCTTAACTCCTTGAAGAGCTGGAATTTTTCTTTCCTGAAATTCTGACTTTCTTCTTCACCTGACCTATATCTGTGAGGACTGTAAACTCTGCCATGATCACTGCAGCCCAGGCTGCCTCCAATCTTGATGTCACTGATTAACTCACTTGCATTGATGACAAACAGGTCCAGTATCACCTCTCTTCTGGTGGGGTTTTCTATTACCTGGCTTAAGAAGATATCCTCAATGCAGCCCAGGAGTCTCCTGGACAGCCTACAGCTTGCCATGTTACTTTTCCAGCAGATGTTGGTATGTTTAAAGTTCCCCAGCAGGATGAGAGCTTGTGAGTGTGATGCCACCTGTAGCTGGAGTAAGAAGGCTTCATCAATAGGCCCCCCTTGATTGGGTGGCCTGTAATAGACCCCAACCACAAGGTTCTCTTTGTTGCCTTGGTCTCTATTACCCATAAGCTTTGAGCCTGCTTGTGGCTATTCTTCAGAGACAGCTCATCACATGCTATTCATTTCTTGATGTGATGGCAGCCAAGGAGCACCATGTCAGACTCTGAAAAACAGGTTCATGTGAGCGAATAGTGGTTCGCTAGAAGGTGACAAGGTAGTCCTGAAAGCAGGCCTACCTGAAAGTAGGTAATTCTGATTGTCCTGAAAAACTGTCAGGTTCAAAGGCATGATGGATGGGAGGGGATGTCAAAACAATAAGCCGGTAATCGAGCTGAAAAGCTCCAAATATTCCAGTGATTAGATGATTGTGTTTTTGGAGGTGATTTGAAAGGACAGATGAGTGTTTAACATCCAAACCATCTTGAGCACTGTAACGGTTCAACACATTCATTTCAGCAGAGATCTGGTCTTCCTTCCTCATAGGACCTGAAGATGACACAAGTAGATGCATAGTGTCCTAGAGACAGTCCCATGGTTGAAATGACTTTGTCTTCATCAGATTGTAGGCATTGGGCCTAAGCTCTGATTTACATACTTTGTTTGGGAAAGTCTGTTTCGGTCCTGCTTCTGTGGCAAATCTTGGCACAAATCAACAAGCAGTTGTTTAGAGAAGGGCTAAGCCTTTTTTTTTGCTTTCAAATATCTTTTGTAGTTTCTCTGTGCTAGATAATTTTTTTTTGTTTGCAAGTTCTCAGACTGCTGAGCTGAATAAAATGAATGAGTATTATTTTTAAACATTTTGGGTAATTTATATTCTTTTTGCAAGTGCACAGTTTTAATCACATGAATACTTTGCAGCTCTCTGTCCAGACCAACCTGAAGGACTTTAAGCCTTCTTTATACATCATTTTAAGCCTACCCAGTAGGGGAGTCTGTCTGTTTTCAACCGCTGCTGCAAGACAGTGTGTCCAGTCAGCATGAGACTATTGTAAAGACAGTGTGTACAATCCTTGGATGTGTGATAGCTTGGGTATGAGAAGTCTGGCACACAGCAGGAAAGAGCAAATTCCCTTTGCTGGTGTGATGCTGTGATAGTTGGACTGTAGTCAGAAATGTATAATAACGAAAAAGCCCTGCAATGACAAAAGAAACTTGTAAACATCTACGTGGTTTCACTGGGTCCTGTTGCCATCAAATGTTCCACATATTTAATGGAAGACAGTGAAAAAGCAGCTTCTATATACTCAAAAACTTCTGTCAGTCTGATCTCCTCCCATCTTAATATACTCTCAATATGTAACTTTAAAGAGATATAACTGAAACCTCTTCTTTCTGAAGCTTATAAAATCCAGATCCAGTCCACTGCTTGTTTCTGTAAAATCATGTTTTAACAGTCGTTAATAGCTGTTGGCAGCTGAGCATGTCAGTATTTGGTAAGGTAAAAGCACTAAAGAAAACAAAGGTTTAAAAACAGAAAAGGATTTTTCAGTAACTTCATGCTAGGCCTAACCCACAACAAGTGGGGAATGTGGTGATTGATACTAGAACTCAGCACTCATAGAAACTCTGAGCTTTGAAAATAGCTTATTTTTTAATTACTTCTTACTCTAATGGGACAAATGTTGTGAGCAAGCTTCTGTCAGGTTCCAGAGCTGATGGTATATGACTAGACTTACACTAATATATGTCTAGGCACATGTCCTCACTGTTATATAAACCCAAAAAATCTAGGTCAGGCACATCTGTCTAATACATGTACTAGCCACAATATATAGGATTGCAGTATGTATACGTAACACTGGAGGCCTGCTGAGATTTCCTCTCTTCCTCTTCCCGTAAGCAACCACCAGTTTGCTATGTGCAGTATACTCCTTCTAAATTATCTATTACTAGCAGCTTTCTGCTAGATTGTGAAGCTGATGCTTTAATGTACATGTTCCTTGTACAAACTCAGAGAAGTGATAAATGCAGTCTCCAAGGATGCAATTCTAATGGAAAAGGAATGAAGAGAGCTGGCAGTGTCTCTGAGAAAATGATATTACAACAGTCTAAACCATCCCAACAAAGAGTAAGGACAAAAATGTAGTTAAGTGCCCAACAAGGTTAACTCGTAGGCTCACTTCAAACTCAACAAAGAATAGTGTGAGTTTTCAGTGGCAAAATTGCAAGTGTCAAAACACAGGCTGTGAAGTAACTTGCAAGAGAAATTAGAATTTAGAAATATCATTCTATGCCTGTAGTCGGAAGGCATCAACAAATGATGCCAAGAACAGCTTAATGTTCAGTGCTTGGTGTCTATGCTAGTCTTCACTAAAAATGCCCACAGTAGGAGGCATTGGGCACAAACAATACCCAGTAAAAAAACATGGATTTCTGACAGTATAGAGAAAAAGTAGACTAAAGTACGTTCTTAACTGTTGTTTTAAGATAGCTTGACATTATGAATTTAATCCTCAGGTATTTGAAAAAAAAAAATATTATGTAGCCTGGGGACCACTAGCATTTACCTTTCGGAATTTTGTAGAAGATGGGTGTTACAATAGAAGAAATATGGAAAAGAGTGAAATTGTGCCACTCTTCTTAAAGCAGCTAAGAATGAAAGTATGGGCTGGACAATTTAAATTCAATCAGGAAAAAAACCCCACAAAAACCATATAATATGATTATTTGTAAGTATCTGGAAGATAATAATGAGATGAGCAGCAGACAACAGAGATAAGTCAAGGACAACTTGTGTCAAACCTATCTAGTTCGCTTCTGCAAATGAAGCAATAGATACTGTAACTAGACTGCAAACAATAGATGCCATATAATCTGATTTTAGGGCTTATTCTGGTATAAATCAAAAATGTTGAACTGATTTTCTCCAAGAGAAAATGTACCTTGATATATCTAGCCCACTTAAGCAGTTTCAGTAAAGTAACATTAAGGTAGAGAATTTGAACACAAAAGAAACAAATCGTTAGCTTAGAACCAGCAGAAGTAAACAGACATAACATGATGAATGAAGTATTATTGAGGAAATATGTTGCACACAAAATTTAGTGTATTATTTTAATAGCAGCTATACAAAAGAACTGTTTGCAAAAAAATGTGAGACAAACTTGGGCTTTCACAAGGTTATCAAAAACAGGTAATCAATATCTTTCTGTGCCTTAAATTTTTTTCACAAAGTGAATATCTAAAAACAGAGACACCAAAAATCACTACTCATTTCCAATTCTATTGTTATTAATTTTTAAAACTACATAAAACTTTACTAAGGTTAATAGAAATTCTCAATAAGAATTTTTTTTTTAAATTGAATAAGGAGGTGTCTGGGAGATCTGTAGTCAGTTAGTACGTATGAATCAGAACTTATTAGACATCCTTATGCTTCTAGAATTAGCAGTTCTGGACTTTGAATCTAAACCCAGAACCTAAATTTCGCATTGACGTCAACGTGTCTCTTGAACACCTCCAGGGATGGTGCCTCAACCACTTCCCTGGGCAGCCTATTCCAATGCCCGATAACCCTCTCCGTGAAGAAATGTTTCCTAATATCCCATCAAACCTTCCCGGGTGCAACTTGAGGCCATTGCCCCTTGTCCTATCTCCTGTGACTTGGGAGACGAGCCCGACCCCTGCCTCTCTACACGCCCCCTTCAGGTAGTTAGGAAGCACGATAAGGTCTCCCCTCAGCCTCCTCTTCCTCAGACTAAACAACCCCAGCTCCCTTAGCCTCTCCTCATAAGACTTGTGCTCCAGACCCCTCACCAGCTGCCTTGCCCTTCTCGGGACCTCAATGTCTTTCTTGTGGTAGGTGGCCCAAAACTGGACACAGTACTCAAGGTGGGGTCGTAGTACCCATAGTACCCTATATATTACGACCCACTATACCAGTAGTACCCATAGTACATGGGGAGGGCCATACAAGGCTGGGGAATTTGGTGGTAAGCCGAGCCCCAGGGAGGCAGACCTGCTTCCCCAAAAGGCAGGTCTGGTTGGCAGAGCAGGGGAGTAGTGCCTAAGTTCTTCTTTTTGCTTTGCTTTGCTTTGCTTTGGCGTGTAGCTCTCGCTTTACCTACTGGACCGTCTTAGCTGAGCCCACA
Organism: Scolopax mira; assembly: GCA_004320125.1. Classification (NCBI taxonomy): domain Eukaryota; kingdom Metazoa; phylum Chordata; class Aves; order Charadriiformes; family Scolopacidae; genus Scolopax; species Scolopax mira. The sequence continues at coordinate 10,258 of BJBW01010054.1, forward strand.
AGTTTTCCCACTTTTACCCTTAAGATTCTCTCCAGCATTCCCAAGGGCAAGGGACTGAGCAGCTGTGTGATGCCCAGCTGCTACTGGGATTGACCCCCAAGCCCGGGGAAGCCAAAGGCCAGGGACTCACGAAAGCAGACCGCTCTTCTGCAAAACGCTCCCCGACTCGGTGGCGGCTGAGCAGGCAGCAGCCTATGCCCGCCTTTGCCAACAAAGCGATGCCCAGACTCTCAGAGACAGCGTTGGTTCAACAAGTGATCTATTGAAACGTATTTACAGAGGGTAAAGGTGGCCAAGGGAAGGGACTCGGGAACAGGGAGGGCAATCGGTGCTCAGGGGGTAAGGGGAGTGAGTCCTTGTTGCAAGGCAGGCTCCTGGCAGTGGCCCCTTCAGCTGATGAAGACATAGGAGTCGCCTTGCTTGACTCCAAAGAGCATCTCAATGTGGATGGTACTGCCGGAAGCGTGCGTCAGCCGGAGGTGGCAGGAGTGCCGGGAGGGCAGCATGGTCAGACGGCAGTGTGTCGCCTGAGGCATAAGCGCCCAGGCCCTTTTCAGCACTACCTGCAGCCAGCGTGAGGTTTTGTTGGTGTCCAAGTAGGGGCCGGTGCAGAGGGTGCGCAGGAGGCTGGGGGGCTGTCTTTCCCACAGCTCCTTCTCGGGGTGGTGCAGGAAGCACAGCATGTCCTCGGCCAGCGGCTCCTTCATGCACGTGCACCGCAGCTCGACGCGCAGGCTGGCCTTCCTCTCCAGCGTGTCCTCGGTGCTGGTGCCCATGTCCACGTGGAAGGCGTGGCCACGAGGGGGCTTCAGGGGCACGAGGAGGCGGTAGGTGGCTTCCTCCATGCAGCCGCTCCAACCTCCTAAGCTGCTGCTCACCCCGATGACTGGCCTCGCTTCCGGCATGAAACTGTTCCTGGTCAGTTTGCGGCACATCCACAGGAGTTCGTCAACCAGCGTCTCCACCATGGTGAAGGATTCGGAGAGGTTCAGGAGGCGCTGGGCCGAAATCTGGCAGGACTTTTCTTCCGATTTCTTCTCCTCCTCCTCTTCAGGCTTCTCCACGGCGGCGGCCTCCTTCTTACTGCCGCTGCTGCCTGGCGTGCGGCTCCTTGTCCTGAGCCAGCAGCAGAGCCCCAGGAGCAGGAGGAGGAGGAGAAGAGCAGCAGTGGCCCACAAGTGCCATTGCTGCCAGGCAGGGAGGAGCGGGGCCACCCAGGCAAAGGCAGCCTGCTCCAGCCCCTGCAGGAGCTGCGTCACCTGCTCTCGCAGGGACGCCTCGCGCTGCTCCACGCGCTCTGGCGTGGCCGCGTCTAGCTGAGCACCCAGCATCTGCTGGAAGAAGCTCTGCAGAGCCTGGAAGAGCAACAGCCCTGTGGGAGCCATGGCCTGCGGGAGGAGAGAGAGAGAAGGGTCTCAGTGGGGCTGGGAGGGAGCTGGCAGCGGGGGGAGCGGGGCCAGGAGCTGCAGGGAGCTGGGGGCAGGTAGGAGAGGGGGGAGACAGCAAGGCCCTCCCCCAGCCCCAGCCTCAGCGTGGGCTCTGTGCCCGGCCCAAGGTGCTCCCGCCAGCGGCTGGGCCCTGGACGGTGGGGGGGAGAACCCACCCCCCACCCCGGGTGTCAGTGTTTCTGCCCCAGCCCTCTTCCAGCCCAGCCTCCCCCTGCCAGCCCACTCACCGTAATCCCGGGCTCGAATGGCTCAGCGCTGCCCGACGGGGCCCTTTATAGCCGCCCCCATTGTGACACGTTCCCTGAGGTGTCCACGGCACCAGAGCGCATCACAGGCCCCCCTGGCAACCATGGAATTGTCTAGCTTGGAAGGGACCTTAAACATCATCTAGTCCAAGCATCAACCGAACCCTGACAAAAGTCACTAAACCATATTCCTAAGGGCTACGTCAACCTGCCTCTTGAATACCTCCAGGGATGGTGCTTCAACCACCTCCATGGGCAGCCCACTCCAATGCCTAACAACCCTTTCAGGAAAGAAAGATTTCCTAATATCTAACCCGAACCTCCCCTGGTGCAACTTGAAGCCATTAGCCCTTGTTTTTTCATCTGTAACTTGGCAGAACAGACTGAACCCTCGCCTCTGTACAACCTTCCTTTCAGGTAGTTGTAGAGAGTGATAAGGTCTTCCTTCAGTCTCCTCTTCCTCAAACTAAAGAACCCCAGCTCCCTCAGCCAGTCCTCATAAGGCTTGTGCTCCAGACGCCTCACCACCTTTGTTGCCCTTGCCTTGGCCCTATCCACCCTGTCTGTCCAGACCCCTCGGCAAAGCCTTTCTACCCTCCAGCAAATCAACACTCCCTCCCAACTTGGAGTCGTCTGCAAGTTTGCTGAGGGTGCATTCTATCCCCTCGTCCAGATCATTGATAAAGGTGTTGAAGACAACCGGCCCCAGTACTGAGCCCTTTTTTCCTGAGGTTGATCATCATTCTCTATCACTTCAGTTCTCATCTTCACGTGTATTTATGGGTCTTGGGGTACCTCTCTGTTTTCATTCTGTCAGTTGTTACTTCTTGATTTTTCTCACAAGATGAACTCTGTGTCCCCTATAGTATTCTATCAGCATCTGCTCCAATCTGAAATCAGCATCTGGAACATGGGTCATCTAGATTATAAATAATACTCCAAAAGAGTTTTCTCATGTGTCTGTCACAGTGCAATTAATCGTTGTAAATCACCACTGGTCATACCTTTATTACTCAGTATATTCCAAGATTTTGTTTTTGTTTTTCATGGTCTTTATAATGATATTTATAATCTTTTGATTTCCTGAAAAAAACCAGAATTCTTCTTCCTCTCTGCCTATCCTTGTTACTATTGAAGAAGTCTCTTCCCAACACAAGCTTAAGGTGCTAATTCACTGAGGTGGGCTCAAAATTCCAGACCCTTTAATTTCCTTGCAAAGGAATTTAGCAGTTCCATGAGGAGCACTGCCAGAAACTCACTAAGCTGCTTCTTGTACAAATCTACATTGCCCTTCTATAGAGTTAACTCCTTGTTCTCAGATCTGCTGCAGGCATTGGGGACCTAAAAGTTAGCTTTTCATGGAGAATTAAACCAAGGTCAATATCCTCTCAGAAGATCTCTAGAAAAGCTTCACTGTGAAGTGTGCCTATTGCCTTATCTCAGTCATTTAACAAGCTATTAGTAGTTTAGTGAAGCAGAGGAAACAACTTAACTGAACTGCTTAAATAACATTAGCAGTTCCACTTCAAAGAGGTGAAGTTCAAGAGAAGATTGAATCTGTCTCCTTAACAATCATTCAGTGCTGGAAGGCAGGAAAAAGGAGGAGAGAGTTTAAGCAGTAATGAACCCCTGAACAGACCTTAAGTAATAATGGAAGTGCAGAATCTAGCATGCCTCCTAGATTTTCTCCCACAAAATCTGATTGCAGACATAGGAAGTGAAAAAAAGCACAAAGACCTTGACTAGGTAGGCCAATAAACAACTTCAACTTGTCTCCTGAGTGCTGGAAAGGAGAGAAATGCCTGATGGACTTCATCTTGGGATCAATATGAGATTAAATATATATCTTTAATTCATTTTTGACATATAAATTTAACAAGCCTTTGGAAACTTCCTGACCATTTTTTCATGTTGCTAATGAATGTTTTATTCATTCATTTTTTTGTATTGAAGCTTTTTGATTGTCTGATATCCCTGCAGCCTGGGCTGAGTGACAGGTACTTTCTGAATGCGAATCTTAAAATCAGGTTATTGGACCACCCAATAACCCAATGTGATTCTCCTAGGAAGCTGAAAGTGAAAGAAACCCACAGCTGCAGAGACTAGTTTAGGAGTCAGAAGTGCTGAAGTCACTCAGCATATGCGCTTTCCCGAGCCACTACTAGCTAAAAACGTTTCTTGGCACGAGTTGTGACAGTGGGAGAAATGTGAGTCCTGAGAACTGGGGAAAAGTTTGCATAGGCTTGTCCTCAGCACTCTGTCTCTCTGTAATGGTGTCATTTAGTCCTCATGGACCTGCTAGATCCTTAGCTCAGGGGCGGAAACTCATGCTATGAACCAGCTACTTCTTCTGACGATCTAATAAAGTTAATTTTGGAGCTGGCAGCAAAGTGCTGAGTGAGGTCCCCATTCAGTCTGTGACTCCTTTCCCTGCTCAGATTTGTGTTAGTGACAAGCATTTTGTTCAGGAAGGAAATTAAAAGAAACTGTAGATTGAAGTGATCTTTAATTATTGAGAGAGGTTTTATTCCCTACTGATTTCACATGAACTCATATTCTACACATCTGTGCAATGCAATCTTTTGTCTTCTAGCCAGTGTCACTGAGCAGTAGATAAGTGTTTTGGATTACTGCCTTAAAATATGCTAGTCAGCTGAAGTTGATCAAGTTCTCTTTTGCTTGCCTATAAGAGATATAAGTAATTTTTGTCTCCTAGGATGTATGACACTTTTAAACTGTTTGCACATTATGATATACATTTATTTATGTTAATCTGGTGATTTCAGTATCTTTTATAAGGTAAACATTTAAGTCTATCATGCAAGTGATGAAAAACTGAGATGGAGAAGAGCTGAAATTCTGGCTCTGGACATCTTTCTTGGTTCTTGCAAAAGGCTTTGTAGTCTTTTCTGACATTAAAATTTTGATTTAAAACTATTATATTTAGGAATGTAAAATGTCCTAGTAATTTGAAACTTCGACAAAAGTCTGTTGTATTAAATCTGCATAAAAATGTGTAACTTTAGTCATTGCCTTTTCACTCCTTGGGCTTGTGTAGGGTCACTGAGATCAGAGTCTGGGCAACTGTGCATTAAAGAAATACCAGATTTTGTAACTCACAGATGATTTTTCTTTTCTACTTTCAGAAGTTCAACCAGAAGGAACATTAGTTTATCTGATCAGCTCCTGAATACTTCCTGCTTGCTTTGCATTCCAAAGCTTCCTTAACATCCTAAAAATTAATTAGCTAAATTCTGTTTTCAGTTCAACATGAAGAGACGGTGCACCAACTAGTTACTTTGTTCCAACAATTAATCTTTTGCTCACATTATTAAACAGTGCAATGGTTAAAAAGTGTGTATATTGGCTGTTTTAATTTTTAAAGTTTCACTTTCTGATCATTGGGTTTTTTTCTTGATTTCTTGTGCTAGATTAAAGAGTTGCTTAGTATCCAATATTTTCTTCTAATGGAGATAGTTCTGTACTGTAACAACCATACAACTAAACAGATTGAAGTGATCGGTGCTCTCAGGCTAAGAGCTCAGGAACCACTGATGTTTCAGGAATCACTGATATTTCCTGTGATATCTCTTGTTGCTTTGTATTTTTTCCAACTGCTGGATGTGAGAACAGTAAGCCATATTCTCCTATCCATTTCATTCTTGTCATATCCACAGGTAAATTGATCTCCAAGATACTATATCTCACATAACACAGTAACACAGAAAACACAGTAACATTGTCCTGATTTGAGACAGAACAAAACCAGTTTTCTTTTCAATAATTTTCCTTTTCAATCAAATCTCTTCTAACTGACTGTACTATCTGACTGCAATGGTATGTTTTTCAGACAGTGTTTGCTTCTAGCAGTGATAAGGCCTGATGCTAAGAAATGGTATGCAGAGATCTTCCTTATACTTATTTTCATATCAACCAAGGTCAGCTCACTTTGTTGTGCACCAAGCTGGAGGGTGAGAAGCAGAAGAGTGTGGCAGGTTTGAACCTGTGGGAAGAAGTGGACAGGACAGGTGACCCCAAACTGGCCAATGAGGTATTCTATCCCTGGGATGAGGGATCAAAGGGGTCAAATCTCTTCAATGACGAGTGTCTGGAACTCTGTCTGTTTTCCCTTTGATCCCGATCTGTGTGTTTCTGAATCTAGTTCTTGAATCCAGTTCCCATTCACTGCCAAGACCATTCTGAGACTTCCCCAGTGCTTGACGGTGACATAATCATATTCCTGGGAATTCAGTATTGATTTTATTATAAGTGTCTCCCTTATTCTCTCTCCCTTCTCCTTCTGGGAAGAGAGAGGGATACTATGTCATATGTTTAGTAGCCAGCCCAGCCTAAACCTTGAAAAACATTTTCTTATCCATAAAATTCCTTCTAGGATATGAAGACCTCCTAAAATACTAAAATATTTTCCAGAGTAATGGTTTTTAAGCTGGAATACTCCCTTCTTAAAATTTGGCCTTTCTGTACGTACAACAGTAACTGTGGGTGTTTTAAAGAGTCTGTTGGAATTAGCCTAGCTTGACATATCTTACTGTCTTTTCTTTGCAATGAATTATGTTTTCAGAGGCCTTTTTGCTATCCACAAATTTTATCAACAGTTATTTGAGATTCACTTTTGTATATTGATAAAAGAATTTATTAATTTCCTAACTCTGATCCTTGCGAAATCTTTGCAGCTATGTCATCTGTAGATGGCAAACTCACTGCTTTTGAGAACTGTCAGTCTGCTATTGATACCTTTAATTTTTGTTACATTTTTATTGCTGATGTGACATTCCTAATCCTAAAATAATAATTGTAAAAATCAAACAGTTTTAAAGCTCTGAGAATATTATATGTACATAGTTATCACTATCAAATAGCCAGTAATAACATCAAGGAATTAATTCTACATCTGTCATATTGAAGCAATGCTCTGCATGTAATTGTCTATGGACACAAAGTATGTTTGTTCAGACATAATTCTTTTTTCTCTGAAAGTTTCAGTTTCAACCAGTTTGCTTATAGTGCATTTGTACATATAGGACACAATTCTTTTTTTGCTGTATACACAAAGCTAGTATGTAATTTCTCTTCTGACGCAATGACTAAATAGACCTTTTGTGTATTTTGAATACATACTGTCTGACCTTGAAGCTCCCTACCTAAGTAAAAACAATGTCTATAGGAAGTATAATTAATCGGTTAGAGCACAATGCAACCACTCTAGGTTTTAAAGGCCAATTTTAACACTGAGTTAATACATTGTGCTAGGAGAATCACATCTTCTCTGGTCAAGAGCAAAACAGCTATTATATCTACCTATCTATCTAATATATAATAATGAAGAGTCATTCAACACTGGAAAGTAGCTTGGGTGCCTCAGAAGAAAGACACAAAATGGAAGTGGAAAGTATTATCTAAGATGAGCTCCTGCAAGGAATTACATCCATCAGCAACTTCTGACCTAGAGCCTAAAAGTTACCCATTGAAGCATATTAATTGTCCTGTGCATATTTAACAACAATGCATATACCTCCAAAAGCCCTGAAAGACATCTATGTGCAGAAGCCTGCCTCTTTAAAGAGATGAGAAATTGAATGTTAATTGTATATTAGAAACCTTTTAGATGCTGTGGTGATGAAAGTAGCATTAAAAAAAAAAGTAGCTAAAATGGTAAGAACTTTTTATTATAGCTTTATTTTTGGAGTTCTTATTTCATAATGTTTTGGAAAGTTAAAAGACAATATTCTTATAGGCAAGTTCATATATGAAGAGCACTCCTATAAAATTTGTTGGGCTTTTTTCTTTTTTCCTTTTCCTCTCTAGAGTGTTCCAATTTTTGTGAATACAGATGTAGTTTGGACAGATCTTGTGTTCAACATGAAAAAAAGCATTTTGACACCATATTAAAAATATGTCAAGTTTCTGTTATCTGATTAAAAAAAACCTAAAAAATATATGATCTGAGTTACAAAGCAAAATTTAAAGCTTTATTTTTTCTATATTAATCAGGTATTTCTTACCCAAAATATTAATGATATTGAAGAAAACCCAAATAGTTATTGATGTTGATGAGACAGACCTGTCAAGTGTTTGAACTGACACTTACTACATGAAAATGTTATTTGCTTAACAATGGGAAGTCAAAAAGTACAAAGGGATCTAGACAGAGTTAAAAAGATTGGAATGAACGGGAGAAACAGATAGCAGTCAGTGAAAAAATTTAAAATTTCTGATTAACACCCACCAAAGATGATAAGACCTATTGTAGAGTTACATTCATGGCAACAATTACTTTTGTCAACTGCTGAATTTTTATGAACCGTGACTATAGACATTATACCCTTGATTCAGCTCTTGCCCCTTAGAGTTATGCCAGTACTTAAGTAGATTTGCTGAACTGAAGCCTGTTTGTTCTGATCCTATAATCTCCTGGACTTTCAGTGAAGTTAAGAAAAATACAGTGGTGATGCTGTACAGAGTGGAATCTAAATATGATGAATTTTGTGGGGAGATATATTATCTTTTACTACACCAGCTGAAAATGTCAATGGTACAGCTTGTAACAGCAAATGGCCTACACTGCTTAGACCAACAGATTTACTAAGATTTGTTGCCTGTTTTCTAGTCACTCCATTATCTGATTTTTTTCAATATTTATTTTTGTGAAACATGTCTAGCAAATGTCTGTCATGAACGACCACTATCACACTCAAGGGTGCATTCAATGGTTTTCTAAGTCACTGGTAACACTATCCAGGGTGGTCCATGAGATCTTTCTGTGAAGCAAGAACTTGGATGATTTTTATATGAAACTATCACGGAATAAAATTAAAAAATGGTTCTGTCGAGCATGAAATAGATTTTAAGATGCCTGTAGCTTTTTGCTTTGTCTACCAACCATGTTTATCAAGCATATCACCAAGTTTTGGGGCATTTTGTGTAAGGTTGTTGTGAATGGGAAATTTAGACTGCTTGAAGAACCACTGTCAAAGGTGTCAGCAAAAGGAGTTTTACTGAAATATGGTGTTGTAAAAGTGTGACTTAACAAAGTTCTATGGCAAGGATCACTCTATTACTTACTGCACAAAGAATATAATAATGATGCAGAACTATTAAGACAGAATCAAAGTTACCAAGACAAAAATCAACACTACCAGTACAAAATCTTGGTGCACTATAATGCAACATTATGTGCGAATCAGTTGCTTACCAAAGATCTGCAGTTGGTGAAAGATATCTCTGCCTCTAGGAGCAACTTTTAGAGGTGTCCAGGTCAAGGGGAGATCACTGCTATACTTATCAAGGAGAGCTCAAAGAAGGCTCAGTTTGGTTGTCATATTTATGGAATAAAGCCATTGGCTTGTAGTCAAATTATATGTAATGGAAAAGGTATGAATGAGATTCCTTGTACTCACAATTTTATTTGTTCTTTGCTAACTGAGACTTGGAAAACCTATTTGTTATTCATGTGTTTAACTGAATTCTCACTGAATTTCACTGAAATTTTTAGAGTTAGAAGAGACCATAGAGATCAGGCAGGATTGCCTAGAGGAAGTTAGACCATGTTACTAAGGACTGCATCCAGGCATGTCTTGAAAATCTCCAAAGAAGGGGACTCCACGACCTCCCTGGGCAGCCTGTTCCAGGGCTCTGTCACCTCACTGTGAGGAAGTTTTTCCTCATATTTGAGTCAAACGTCCTATGTTCTAACTTGTGCCTGTTGTCCCTGTTCCTCTCACTGGCAACCACTGCTTCCCTCCTGCTTCACACCACCCTTTAGATACATATAAGTATTGCTAAGGTCTTCCCTCACCCTTCTCTTCTCCAGACTAAAGAGTCCCAGCTCTCTCAGCTTTTCTTCATAAGCTACATGCTCCAATCCTTGAATTGTCTTTGTTGCCCTTCACCGTCCCTGGGAAGGTAATGGAGAGACTCATTCTAGATG
>BJBW01010055.1:2405-24830 GCA_004320125.1 Scolopax mira
TTTTAACCCAGCGGAGGGTACTCCCATCCAAGCCATGGGCAGCCAGTTTCTCCAGGAGGATACTGTGGGAGACTGTATCAAAGGCCTCATCATGGCATCGTTAACTTCAGCTGCCATCAACACTTCCTTTCCATTGATCCCATTGCATGTATAAACCCAAGTACAGGATTTAAAAAAAAGCTGTGAGCAGGGCAGTGATTTCCCCAAACACATGGAAGAGAAAACAAACAGTGTGGCTGGGTTTTGGGGGAGGTTGGTTGGGGATTGGGGTTTTCTTAATGGGAATGGCCATCCTTGGTTGGAAGTAATAAAAGTACAATGAGTTGTTGGGGCCATCAGAATTTACACCCTTTATTTCTTGAACTGGAGAGAACAGACAGACACACTTCATGTGTGGCCAGGGAAAGCACTGTCCGGCAGCAAGTGGGCTCTTGGGTGATACCAGCTCTAGAAGTTTCACCACTCTGGTCTCCACCTGCACCTCTTAGAGAGCCTTGGAGCTGTAGCTCCAGGATTTGATGCACAGGGTTTATGTGAACTTTCCTCCTCTTTTATTTTAAATTATTTTTCTGGTACATTTAAGGGAGCATATCTTTCCTGCTCACAACAGCTGCTCTTTTCTCTCTAGATGATGAACTGGGAGTGGTAGAAGCCACATTTCTCCCTGGCTGAGCTCCATGAGAGCCTCTACCTCGATCTGTGCCTTAGGACAGGACAGAACTCGCTCACTGTGTCATGCTGCCACTGGTGGGGGTTTGGTTCCTTGTCCTGCTCACCAGACTCCAACCTGAACAGCCTTTTGTGATTTCACAGCCCGTTTACCCTTTCACGCCACGTGCTCGTGCTGGCATTGCTTCTCTGCTCGTGCATGAGGGCAATCGGTGCCCACCAGTTCCAGAGAGGACGGCGCAGGGCAGGTGAGCAAAATCAGAAGATGGGCCACACATAGGGATGTTAGACATTTCTGTCTGGGTGTTAGTGATGGGAACTTTGCAGTCCTCCTCCTCCATGCATCATTGCGCCTTTTGACCTTGCTCAGCAAGTATTCTGCTTCCGTCCCTGCCAGTTGGACCTGAAAATGCCAAAAAGAGGTTAGAATATTAATGCAAATGCTTTTACACCTTGTCATTCTTCAGCAGGACAAGGCAGGGGACAGTCCCCCCCAGAGCTCCTCAGAGCTGCCACAGGAAAGACCACGCTCCCCGGCCACGACCACCCAACACCCGAGGACCCTGCTGAAGCCCAGAGTGGGCATGGAGACTGTCAGGGGAGACATGGAATCATCCAGGAGGGACATGGCTGTAGGCATCTGCTCCTGCTCCTCTCCAGAGAGAGCCAAGGGCTCTGCAGGGAAATGGGGTCCTGGCATTGAGCAGTGGGTGCTCACTGTCCCCAGCCCTGCTGGGCCTGTCAGGGATTCTCACTCACCCACTTGCAGCTCCACCTCGTTGGGCTCCAGTGGAGAAAGGTGTCAGAAAACCTGGTCAGGTATTCCTACCTGAGAGGAATTGCAGAGGAAAATAAGTTAACTGAAGGACACACTAACTTTCCAAGTTAGCAATGGCTCTACTTGCAGATCCATTAGCCTCACAACGACCTTTAAAGTCCTCACCAATTTTGAAGGCAGCACCCCTCAAAGGGAGGTAGACTTCTACGTAGCCTCCTGAGCTATGTGGGCCCATGCCACACCATGGCTCTGTCAGTGGGAAACCCTGAACTGAGGAGAGAATAGATCTCCAGCCTGAGGAACTCAAGACGTAGCCAGAAAACCAGCATTCAGGATAGGGTGGGTGAAAGCTCACACCAAGAACAAGAAACCAGCCACCAAGTGTGACCCAAAAGTGGATGAGTTGACTAAAATTCAGAAAATAAAAGCAGGGATTGCCTTAAATATGGAGTGGTGTCAGTTGTGGAGTGGCTCCATCAAAAATTACGTCCCATGGGCACAGAAACATCTCACTTTGCTGCACAGAGCAAGGGTTGGCCCTGAACGTGTAAACTTGTGAAGTTATTCTCACAGGACTAGATTAAAATTACAAGCCAATCACCCTGCCCAAGCACCACCTCTGCACATCAACAAAAGACAGATTTTATGGTCTATGTGGCCCAAAGAAGAAACATCTAAAGATTTGCTTCCATGTGGAAGGTGCCATCTTTGAACTCGGCCCTGGGGAGAAGGAAAAAAAAAAAAAGTGGTTTTTAAGGATGAGGTCGCCAGGAAAGCACAGAGCTCCAGGGTTTGTGAGGCGATAAAAGTGATTCCCAGAGGGAATAGTTCTCCCTGCAGTCACTTTGGCTGTTGGAGCAACCTCCAGATGTCTCCTACTTTTGAGCCTGGCTGTAGAAAGAGTGAAAAAAAGGTGGTTTTGAGGATAAATTCACCAGGAAAGCCCAGAGTCCCAAGGTTTATGGGGTGTAGTAAGTACTGCAGGGCTGGAGAAGACATGGTTGGGCAGGGGCTTGAGCTGACCCAGTAGAGAACTGGATCTAAAATAAAAGACACTGGAGATGGGGCGGGCAGGGAGCTGAAATAAAGAACCCCTGAGGTTGAAACAGCGATTGTGGGGCTGGAGAAGAAATGACCTGGGGTTGAATCGCAAATCAAGATAATAGAGCTGGGGCTGAAATGCTGACCCTGGGGCTGGGGGTGACCCACCGGGGCAGGAGCTGCACTTGCCCGTGGGCTAGCGGGAGCTGTGCCGAGGCGGGGGGTGCTGTCTGCAGGGCTAGCACCAACCGGGGAGCACCCTCCCATGCCCCCCAACCCCGGCGCCGTGCCCGGATCAGGGCTACCGTTCCCGGGAGCCGCTCGCCCCGGGGGAGGCACTTCCCGCCCGGGCGAGAGCGGTTCCGGGTGGCGGAGGCGGGGTCTGCGGCGGCGGCGGCGGGGACCCAGAGACCGGCGGCGACATGGTTGGGGGGCTTTGGGGAGAATGGGGATGGCGGGGTTGAGGGGGACACACACAGGGGGGTCAGAGGGTCGGCGGCGGGTTCTGACCGCTCCTTCTTTTCCCGCAGCGGTTCCGCTTCTGCGGGGATCTGGACTGTCCCGACTGGGTCCTGGCCGAGATCAGCACCCTGGCCAAAATCGTTAAGTGTCCGTGTGTCCCCCTCCCCTGTCCCCCCCCACACCTCCTTGCCTCGGGCATGGCTCTAACCCCCCCTTTCCCCTCCCCTTCTCACAATTTCCCCCCCTCCCCGCCTCCCCGCAGTCCTCGGTGAAGCTGAAGCTGATCTGCGCCCAGGTGCTGCGGGACCTGCTCGGGGAGGCCATGGAGGTGAGTGGGACCCCCCCCCCCAACCAGGTCAGTGCCTTAAAAACCTCCATAATTAGCAATATTACAGAGTTTCAGAGCCTTTACACAAGCCTTAGTACTCCCAACGCTACCAGCCAGTCCTTGCAGTGATGATATGGATGATAATTATTGATAGCACTAATGCTGAAGTAAAACCAATTAGCATTAGTGTCGGTAATGAGGGTGTTGTGTGGTGGTGTGGTACCTGGTGTCCTCTCCTCTCCCACAGTATGAGAAGATCCTGAAGCTGACCTCGGATGCCAAGCTGGGTGAGCGGTGCCATCCCGTCCTTGACCGGGGGTGATGCCAGCTCCAGGGGGGGGAGCTGACCCTGCATCTCACCCGCAGAGCTGGGGGATGTGAAGGCCACCATTGCCGTCCTGGGCTTCATCCTCTCCAGCGCCGCCAAGCACAACGTGGACGGCGAGTCCCTGTCGAGCGAGCTGCAGCAGCTGGGGCTGCCCAAAGGTAGAGGAAGGGACCCTTGGGGTGGTCACCGTCGCCTGTGCCTGGGGTGGCAGCCACGCTGTCCCTTCTGGCTGTGTTACTGGGGTGGCAGGCGGCCTTCTTGTCTCTTCTGTGCCGGGCAGAACACGCCGGGGGCTTGTGCCGGTCCTATGAGGAGAAGCAGAGCTCCCTCCAGGACAGGCTGAGGGCCTGCAGCCTGCGGTGTGAGTACGGCAGAGGGAGCTTGTGGGGTGGGTGGCCAAGTCCCAGCACCCTGGGGTGCTGACGTGGGCCACCTTCCTGCCCCCAGTGAGTCGACTGGACTCAGTGGGCTGGCGGGTGGACTACACCCTCAGCTCCAGCGAGCTGCAGGAGGTCAACGAGCCCCTCGTGCACCTGAACTTCCAGCTGTGGAACGGGGAGCGTGGCGGGCCGGTGGCTGTCCCCATGGTCCTCTCAGCCGACAAGTTCCGGGTGCTGCTGGCAGGTGAGGCTGGCGGCACTGAGCCCTGGTGCCCTGGGGAGGTGGTGGGGATGCCCGTGCTCCCTCACCACCTCCTCCCTCCCTTCTCAGAGCTGAAGCAGGCCCAAGCCATGATGAACACCCTTCTCTGAGGTGCTGGCAGAGGGAACAATGGCGGCTGGATGGTGGGGCAGGACCTGGTGGGCCTGACTGGATGCTGAGGCAGCCTGGCATGTGGGGGGAAACCTGGGGGCGGCCCTTGGTGAGGCCGTGCCCCGGGGAAAACCCTATTAAAGATACCGGTTACCGTGCCCAGCCGTTTTCCGCTTCTTTCTCCTGTCCGGTGGTCGTTCTCCTTTGGAGGCCGGCGGGACTACAACTCCCAGCATGCACCGGCGGCAGCCAATGGGAGGCGGGCGGGGAGGCGTGTCTCCAGGCAACGGAGGGGGGGGGCCGAGTGGAGGTGCTCGGTGACTTCCGGTTGGCGGTCATGCCCGAGGGTCCGGAGCTCCATCTGGCCGGTCGCTACATCAACGAGGCGTGCGGCGAGGTGGTGTTCTCGGGCGGCGTGGAGCGGTCGGCGGTGAGCAAAAACCCGCAGGTGGCCTTCTCCAGCGAGGCCTACCGCATCTCGGCCACGGCCCGGGGCAAGGAGCTGCGGCTGACGCTGACCCCGCTGGGCCCCGGAGAACCCCAGCACCTCGTTTTTCGCTTCGGCATGTCGGGCTCGTTCCGGCTGTGCCCTGCCGCCCAGCTCCCCCGCCATGCCCACCTCCGGTTCCTCACCCGGGAGAACCCCCCGCGGGCCCTCTGCTTCGTCGATGCTCGTCGCTTCGGCTCGTGGCGGCTGGGGGACACCTGGCAGCCAGACCGCGGGCCCTGCGTCCTCTCCGAGTACCAGGCCTTCAGGTGAGCACCCTGCCAGCCACCCCCCAGCCCGAGGGAAGGCTGTCCCCCACCTTGCCACTTTGGCTACTTTCATTGCAGGGCAGTAGTCCGGGCATGCCCAGGTGGAACAGTCTGAGGAAGAGGAGACTGAGGGGTGACCTCATTACTCTCTACAACTATTTGAAAGGACGTTGTAGAGAGGTTGCTGCTGGTCTCTTCTTGCAAGCAATTAGCGATAGAACAAGAGGGAATGGCTTCAAGCTGCAACAGGGTAGGTGTAGACTGGACATTAGGAAGAAATTCTTCACAGCAAGAGTGGGCAGAGACTGGAAGAGGCTGCCCAGGGAGGTGGTTGAGTCACCGTCCTTGGGTGAGTTTAGGAGTTGTGTAGATGCGGTGTTAGGGGATATGGTGTAGGGAAGAACTTTGTAGAGTAGGGTAGATGGTTGCACTCGATGATCCCAAGGGTCTGTTCCAACCTACATGATTCTATGAGAGGTGGTGGAGTCTCCTTCTTCGGAGACGTTCCAACCCAACTGGATATATTCCTGTGCAACCTGCTCTGGGTGGACCTGCTTTGGCAGGGGGTTGGACTACATGATCTCCAGAGGTCCCTTCCAACCCCATAGCATTCTGTCATTCTGTGGCCTGCCTGATGATCTGCACTCTGTTGCAGGGAGAACGTGCTGAAGAACCTGGAGGACAGGGCATTTGACAAGCCCATCTGCGAGGCCCTTTTAAACCAGAAGTTTTTCAATGGAATTGGGAATTACCTCCGTGCTGAGATCCTGTACAGGTAAGGTGAGTTGGGCACCCGCTGATCTGCTGTGGAGGTTTGGTCTCCCAAGAGTTTGCCAGAGCTTGACAGCTCTTGGTTAATCCTCCTCACTGGGCAGACACAGACAAATTGTAACAGATGGACCCTCTCAGGTCAAAGATCCCTCCCTTTGAAAAGGCTCGGACTGTGCTGGAAGCCCTGAAGGATCAGGAGCAGGTGAGGAGGAAGAAGGTGAGGAATACCTGGTGCTTTCACAGGCTCAGAAAGGGGCAGGTTTTCAGACAGATTTGTTTGCCTCTGGCCCTGTGGGATATTTGGGCAGTTCTCTGGGCTCCTTGGAGCCTCTTGCCTCGTGTGTGGGGACCCAGACTGAGCTAAGAAGCGTTCCTGACTCCAATTTGGGCTCAGCAGTGGTGGAGGTGGTTCAGTTTGGGCTCAGCCCAGCTGCCCTTCTCTGGCTCTACTTTCGGCTTAGCTGGGCACGAAGCTCTGGCTTGGGTCTGCTGTTTTGGGCTCGTTCCAGCCCAGGGTTTGGGGCCAGTTTTCAGTTTGTGTTTGGTTCCTCGCTCTGATGGGGCAGAAGATGTTCAGGAGCCCTTAGCAGATCTCAGCCAGCTTCTGCCAGTACTGTTGTTGGGAGGTATTTGCTTCTCTGAGTCTTTCCCAACCTGAGGGCAAGCGTTTTCCCATCCCAGCTGGAACAGTGGCTGCCTGGGATACTTCTCCTCGGGTGTTTTGCTGTCCTTTGTCATAAACACCCGTGTCTGAGCACGTCTGTCCCTCCAGTGGAGCAGCAAACGAGGTGCAGCAGTTCTGTAGCCTCAAGCGTGTGGCGTTCCTTCACACGTGGCCAGGCTGAGGAGCTGTGACAGCTCCCCAGGCACACGCTGGTGGTGAGGCACCTGGCTTCACCTCTCCCTTCTCTGGGTGTGTTTGGGGTGGATGAAGAGGAAGGGGTGAGGGAAACAAACAAAACCTCTCGGGAGGGCTGTAGTAGAGCCCACAGCTGATCTCGCAGCCTCTGGGGAAGAAAAGGCTGCTATTTTAAAGGAGGCTGAAAACCAAAAGTGCCACTTGAGGGGTGTTCTGACAAACTGCAGGTGTTCTTGCGTGCCAGCCCTCTATTGTGCCTCTGTAGCTATGGGGAATGTGCTAACGTGCAGTTTGCAGCCTCAGTGGGCTCTGGGGGGTGAGCCTGGGGCTGGCACATGCCTTGGTGGAGTGCTTGGTGGGAAGTGTGGCAGATCAGGAGGGCAAGAGAGGGGGGAACTGGGCGGCTGTTGGGGAGGAGACACCCCGACGAGCCTGGGGTGGGTGGCAGGTGACTTCTCTCCCCTTCTCCCCCCCTCCCACCCCCTGCAGAATCGTTCCCTGACGCTGAGCAAGAAGCTGAAGCTGATGCGGGAGAACCCGGATCTCCTGGAGCTGTGCCACACCGTGCCCATGGAGGTTGTCTCGGCAGGTGAGGGCAGGGTAACAGGGGACAGGGACAGCTGGGGGTGGTGGGGAGGCCTGGGCTTTGCCTTCCCAGGAGCAGGAGGCTCGGGAGGGTGCCTTGACACTGTGGTCACTGCTTCCTCTCTACTTCTGTCCTTTCCTTCTCTCCCTTCCCAGGAAAAAAGCTCTTGGACCCAGAGGACTCGGGTAACTACGCTGCCTTCAGGAACTGGCTGCAGTGTTATTTGGTGCCTGGCATGAGCTCCCTGCGTGACCACAACGGCAGGACCATATGGTTCCAGGTAGGACTCTGGAGTCACTGCCTGGGGCTGGGTATCCCCAACCCACCCCTCCAAGGGGACACCACCCCATTTTCTGCTTCCTGAGACATCCCCCCCCAGCCCCAGCATTATGCTGGGGGCCTCCTTCTCCGCCAGACTGCTGTGACTGCTGGACATGGAGGTGACAAGGAACCTCTGTGTGGTGGCTGGCTGAGGGACGGTGGGCAGAGGGGCTGATGGCAGGAACAGGGGCTCAGCACGTGGTCTGCCAGCCCTGTCCTCTGCCCCATGCTTGGTGGGGCCTTGCAGAAGGAGCAGGGGGTGACAGGAGAATCCCTGAGGCACGGGGCAGGCAGAGCAAGCCTGACTCCTCCGGCTTCCTAGGGGAACACGGCCATTTCCCTATTGTTGTGGGGTGGAGAAGGGGCAGGGGTTCTGCTGTCACTCCTTGCAGAACGATTGTGCCCCAGTCACCCCTCTGTCACCTTCCTTGCAGGGAGAGGCTGGCCCCATGGCTCCCAAAGGTGAGTGTCCTCTCTCCTCCCTGCGGGTCTTGCTCCGGGAGGGCTGGAGCCTGGGACACCCTGCACTCACTGTGCAGCCTGGGGGCAAAGACAGGAGCAAAGCCCCTCTCCCTGGGGTGCTGACAGGCCTGGGACAGCCCGAGAGCTGCAGGGTGTGCTCTCCCTGGGGCTGCGAGCCTGAACCCAGCAGTATTTTGGCAGGGGTGGGGGAGAGGAGCCCCCCTCAAGCCCTTCTTTCTCCACCCCAGTGCCAATTCCTCAGTGCTCAGCTCACATGTCACCTAGAATGGGCATCCCTGAAAAGTCACCATGTCCCCAAGGGGCTGGTGCTCTCTATCCCATCTCCTCACCTCACCTAACCCAGGCACATCTTCCCACACAGGGCAGGCATCCCGCAAAAAACGTGCTCGGCTGAAGGCAGACCCCGAGGTAAGAAGCTTTGGTGTGGTTGATGGGGTTCCTGCTGTCCTGTACCCCGTGCCCTTCGTGGTGGGGCTCCCAACCAGTAGTTTCTCATCAGCCCCACGCTTCTGCTGCTGAGCTTCCATTCTGATGTCCACCTAGGTTACCTCACGGACCTCGAAATGGCACACTAAGGCTGCAGCGAAGCCCCCAGAGCTGGCTGTGAAGGAGGAAGAGGAGGGGGCTGCCAGGCCGAGGAAGAGTCGTGGTCGTGGGAAGAGGAAAGCAACCACACCTTCAGCCATGCCTGAGCCTGAGGTGCCTGTCAAAGCCAGGAGGAGCCGCTGGACCACTCGAGGCAGGGGCAGAGGTGAGGCTGGCTGTGCCCTGCAGCTTTCAAATGCGCAGGTGGGGGCTGAGGGACCACTCCCTGGTGTTGGGGGGACTGAGAGTGTTCCAAGGGGCAGGAGAGGGCCCAGGGGGGCAGAACCAGGCACCTCCTCACCCTCCATTTTCCTCTCCATCTTGCAGGCGCAGCCCCTGCTGTGTGAGTGCCCGCTCCTGAGGGGTGTTTTAGCAGCTGCAGGAGGAGCCTGGGGAGAAATGGGGCTCCTCTGTCCCTGCGCTCCTCCCCGCTCGCTGAGGGCATGGGATGGAGAAGCTGGGTTTGGTGACAGGGCTGCCTGCTGTCCCCAGGGTCGTGGATTTCCCCTCCCTCCCTTTCTGGCTGCTGCCTGCCTCACGGAGAAGGCTGTGTTTTTAGCTGATTTAATAAAGTAGAATAAAGTAGAAATTTTGTGTGAATTTTATGTAGAAATTACCACACCCACCTTTTTGTGCTATGGCTTAACCCCTCAGTGCCCAGCCTCTTCCCCAGCTGGGCTGGAGCAGACTTCCTCCACCAAATTAATTCCTGGTCAGGTTAGATGAGGCTCTGAGCAACCTGCTCGAGCTGAAGATGTCCCTGCTCCTTGCAAGGTGGGGTGGGAGGAGATGGCTTTTAAAAGGTCCTTTCCCACCCAAACTACTCCATGATTCAAAACAAAGGTAAGCTCTGCCTCCCTGGTCCCAGGAGCAAGGTCCCAAGTAGTCACTAAGAGCTGCAGCAGAGCCCCTGGGAGGAAGCAGATCAGTGCAGTTATTTGGGAATGAGATAAAAAAAGAGGCTGGAAGTTTGTTTTCCTGCAATTCTCCTCTTTATTTGTGCTCCCCTTCCCCAAGGGCAGTGCGAGAAGCAGGCAAAGGGAGAGGGGAATGGCTGCAGTGTGTGTCTTTACACTCTGGACAAGCTGAAAGGCAGGGAGGCAGAAGCTGGTGCTCCCCAAACCTCCCAGGCTGGAGCAGAACCCGGGGGGGCTCTGTTCTGTAGCCCCAAGTCCTGCCTCGGCGAGTGGGGAACCCGCTTCTCTCTGGTTAGGCAGGGGGTAACCATCCCCTGCTCCTGAAGAAGGTGGTGGTTCTGGAGTGCTGCCCCCCAAGGAGGGGAAGACTCCTCCCTGGAACCACCACCACCTCCTCCCACAGCTCTTGTGGAGGAGGGAGGCTCAGGCTACCGTTTGAGCTGGCCCAGGTTGTCAAGGGGACTGGAGGAGGTGTCACTGCCTCAGGACCAAGAGGAGGGAGAGCACACGGAAGGGTGTGAAGGAAAGCCTGATGCCCTGCTCCTCCAGTGGCAGGCAGCCCCTGGCCACCGGCCGCTCCAGGAGGTCGCAGCTGGGGAAGAAAAGAAAGCAGGGGGTGAGGCCGAAGCTGCTCATCTCCCTCCCCACACAGGCCCAGCCCCTTTCACTGTGGACTTACAGCTTCGCCTCCTGAACTGGGAGGGAGGTCTGGAGCCAGGCCACCACCCTGCTGCCGTGCGCCTCGTACAGCCGCACCACCACCGCGCCGGGGCTGTCCTCAGCCTGCAGGGACCCAGCAGAGGGGAGGTCAGGCAAATGGAGTGGGGGTCAACCCACCCTAGGCCTCGGGGTGCAGCCAGACCCCAGAGATGCCCCGCCTGGTGCCCTCCTCACCTGGCAGGACCCACAAACCAGATGGTTTCCCCTCAGCTGAGCCTTCCCACCACCCAGCTACGGTGGAAAGAGCAAATCATTTGTCCTAGACTAATTTCTCTTCTAATGCCTGGCAAAAACGTATTTTTAGAAGATTCTGGTGTCTGAATTTGTGAAGATATTTACTTTACAGCCAGCTCTGGGGTGCGTGTTTCAAGGTCTCAGTGTTTTCAAGCTCCTCCAGGGGATGAGGAGAAGCGAGACCCAAGCTGCCACCAGGGTTATTGACACCATGAACGTCACGTTCAGTATAAATTAGAAGGTTTGCTGAGAAGTTCTCTCTCTCTCTCCCTTAATAGTTGGGTCCAGAGAACTCCCTGCCCTGGTTCCGGAGCCCTGAGCCCTTCCCTTCCTCCCCTCTGGCTCTCCCTGCCGGGAGCGCGTGGCTCCCTGTGAGGGAATGGGCTGGGGATAGTCCTTGTGTATTTTATCTTTGTACGGGATCAACAGTGGTTCTTCAGTATCATTAATGTCTTATTCTATTAAATCTGTTTATATTTCAACTCAACTTTCTTTGGTTTTTCCCCAATTCCGTTCCAGGGCGGGAAGGGTCATGGGGTGAGATAGATAATAATTGTCTAAACGACAATGAATTGTCATGGTTCCTCAAAAATCACACCACCACGTTTAATGAGGACAGCTTAACCCGTCTGCCCTCCCCGCTCCTGCCCCCAGGGACTCACCTGCTTGACAGTCTCCAGCACGACGGCGGGTGAGCTGACAGAGAAGGCACTCCAGGCTTCCAGGCACTGGGCAGAGCTGGCTGGCACCAGGTGGAGGGGGAAATTCAAGTTGTAGGCCCACTGGATCACACCAGCGTCCTGGAAGGAACCTGAAACACAACTTCCAGCCAGGCTCTACGAGGCCCCCGAGGGCCACCACAGCATCCTCCTCCAAGTTGCCTGTCCCCACCAGGGCCCCAGCTCTGCCCATCACTCACCCCGGTGAGGCATCACGGCGTAGGTGAACTGGTGGTGAGCCATGTCTGCGGTGGCATCTGGGGACTTGGGTGCCCTCAGCCTGTAGCAACAAAAGGTGGGTGAGACCGGTGTCTCGGTAGCGCTTGTCACCCAGCCCAGAGGAGCACCGTGACAAGACAACGGCCTCCGGACTGTGCCCCGAGACAGGAACACAACGTGCTGCTGGCGTCTGCCAAGAGCAACCAGAACCCCAAACGAGGTGTCTCAGAAGCTAAAAATCAACCTTTGAAGGGGGTGTTTTCCCATGAAACTTGTGGCTGATAAACTCAAATTGAAATACAGAGAGTTTCTCTCAGCTTTGCATAAATCTGTAACTTTGCCATTTTTCTCCTCCCCTTCAGTCTATGTTTTGGCCAGAAAATTTACCTGGTGCAAACGTGGATCTGATCTTTCCTGAACTTCTTAGGAGTGTAACTCATAGCAATTATATTATCTTAGTCAACTGTAATTAAGTTAGCCAAAACTTCTCGGACAATAGCCAGTGACCAAAACCAAATTATCATCTCCTCGTTAACAACAATCACTTAGAGCCAGACATTGCCTTCCCTTCCCAGAGACCCCTGGGAAGCCAAAGGGACTGCTGCAGCCCCCTCCTGGCCCCAGGCCCACTCACAGTGAGAGGCTGAGGATGTTCCCGTGGGCCGATGCCCCGTATTTGCAGTCGTTCAGCAACGCCACCCCGAAACCGTGCTCCGAGAGATCCAGCCACTTGTGAGCCCACACCTGCGGGAGGTACCAAGGGCCACGTTCACTCCGGAGGAAAGGCAGCCCCACCACGGGAAGCCAAAACCACTTTTCCTCTCACCTCGAATCGGGCCCAGTCCCAGGAGGTGTTCCAGTGTGTCGGCCTCTGCAGGTGGCCAAACTGGATCTCGTAGGTGGCGTTTGTGCTCCGGACCAGCAGGGGGAACTCCACTTTCAGGAACTTATGAGCCTCCTTCCACTCAACCTAAAGGTGGTAACAGAAGGGCATCCGTTAGAGGGGAAATTTAGATTAGATATTAGGAAGAAATTCTTTGCTGTGAGGGTGGTGAGGCACTGGAAGAGGTTGCCCAGAGAAGCTGTGGCTGCTCCATCCCTGGAGGGGTTCAAGGCCAGGTTGGATGGGCCTTGGAGCAACCTGCTCTGGTGAGAGGTGTTCCTGGCATGGCAGGAGGTGGAACTGGATGATGTTTAAGGTCCCTTTCAACCCAAACCATTCTATGGTTCTGTGATCACCACGGGGGGGCTGACAGGCTGCACTCATCCTTCCCCTGTGCCCAGCAGCCACCTCTCACACAAGCTGGACCAGGTACAATTAAATTACAGTAGAGTCTGAACACAAATGAAGTGATGGGTTTCTGTGCCATCCTTGTCCCTCAGGACCCCCACCCTGACACTGCCTTCCCCTAAAGCAGAGGAAGATGGACAGTGGGGGGGCTCCAGGGAAGGAAACAAGAGGGGCAACATAATTGAGATGCAAATCTCAGCTCCCCAGGGCCCTGACTGCCCAGCACAGATGCCAAACCTGGGTCAGGAAGCGGAGGTAGGGACACGTGGCATCCAGGATGATCTCCTGGGTTAAGGTGCTGCTTTTCCCAATCTGCAGAGAGAAGCTTGCACTGCCCCGCAGGCCCCCAGCCAGGCTGATTTCCAGAGGCTTCAGCAGCCTTGTCACTGGTTTCCTAGAGAAAGGGATAAAGGCAGAACTGGTCTCAGCCTGGCAGATCCAGGTTCCCAAACCCCAATCCAGCCTCCCTCTCGCAACAGAGTGAATGTTCTTTTGGAGCTTTTCTTACTGCTGGGGCCGATGGGGAGGCAAGAAGCTCAGAGCAAAGATAAAATCCAAGCATGCACTGCTCCTCTACCTGGTTTCCAAGTGATAATCCATCACATCCCAGGCATCCCAGTACAGGGGAACATCATCAAAGAGCACAAACTGGTTGGCGTAGCAGCCCTCTGGGATTGACTCTCTGGAACAAAGTGAAATAGAGAAATAGCAGCATAAGAAGAACTGGCAGAGGAGAAGGCTATACAGTGAAAGGAAACTGCCTGAGAGCAGTTTGAGCAGGCCTGAGGAGTTTGAGGAGTTTCCAGTAGCTGGGTGACAGACATACCTCTCGGAGCCCACCAGGTGAAGTGAGGTCAGGTGCCCCATCGTGTCCAGGCAGACTGCAATCACCCCATTCTCCATGGTAACAGAACCATCCTCCTGGGGGGGGGGGATGACAGAAACAGATTTCACAGACCCACACACCTGCGGGATTTGAGCACCCCAATTGCAAATCTAGTGTGGGGACTTGCTGCGTGCTGGATTCTCTAGATTTCTCTCCGATCAAGCTTTGATGCAGGGTACACCAGTCTGAGGAAAATGGCAGTCGTGCTTACCTGTTTCCTCACAGCCACAGGCTGAGGGGGCAGCGATGGTTCCTTCACCATAGCGTAGCCCATGCTGGGGACTGTCACCAGAGCTGGAAAACAAAGAGGTTCTGCTCCAACAAATGTCTCAGTCCTAACCCTAAGTCACACCAGGCTGCCCTGCTGCTCTCATGTCAGGCCTACCACCTCCCTTCATACCCTCTTCTTCTTCCTTATCCATAGTTCAGGGAGAACATGAAGTGGGATAAAGTCCCAAGGAAGCATCTGACAAATTAGTAAACACCCCCCCCCTCCCCGGCCAAGGCAGGGGGAGGCAGAATATTTGTTTGCCAGCCAGTTCTGCCCCTGGAAGAAATTCTGATACACGAGTTAGACATACCTAAAGTCTCTGTTCCAGCTGGCCCAGTCCTGGAGATCACCTCAGTCCGTTCCCAGGGCAAGGTGTTCAACACGAGGGTGCTCTCAGGGTACCCCACCTTGGGCTGCAGCAGGTCCCCACATAAGGACTGCACAGCTTCCTCCTGCAGCCGAGCGCCAGCCCTACGGATCTCTGAGCAAATAAAAGGGCCTGAATCAGATCCAGCCAGGCTATTTCTCACATCTCAGAGAGGTTTCTGGCACTTACATGCACTTTAGCTACCTCCAAGCCACAGCTGCTTATTATCAGTAATATGTAGTATTATTATTATTTTCTAGAGGTAAGTAATTCAAGTTTGTAATTCTTCTTAACTTTGTTATTACAAGACTACAATCAGCTACACCAGCTCAACTGGAAGCTTGTGGTGCTATAATAAAGCTACTGCAAGGGCCTGTAGGCAGGGAGGAACCAACCTTTGCTGGGGTCTATCCTGGCGTGCCAGCAGCGGGCAGAGAAGTCAGTAATTCAGGATGTTTTTTAATCCCTGGGTTCCCCTGCTAATTCCCTGTTGAGTTAGCAGACCCAGGCCTGCACAGGTTCCACCCACAGCACCTGGCAGTCCAGGGTTGAAACCTCTGGGGCCCCACCAGGCAGGACCCAGTGTTCTCCCCACCAAACTCCTTGCTCACCTGCGTAGTATCGCAGGGCATCCTCAACCACCAGCTGGATACAGCTGCCTGGTAAAACATCATGGAATTGGTTGAGCAGCAATAACCTAAAACAGGGAAGAGAAACCAGGTGAAGGAAACAGGGGAGAGCAGCAGATTTGTTCTGGCTTACTGAACCCCATTTGCAAGATGGAGAAACTTACCCTTGTTAGCAAACACTTTGAGAGAAAAGGATTTTTTTCATAACATCCTTAAAATCCTTTTACGTTAGGACTTGTCAGCTGTCATCTTAGTAAACCACAACCATGGGGAGTAAGAACTATTATTTTTTTTTATCCCTTGGGGCTACCAGATATTTTGTTGCACAAGTTCAGACAAGTCCAAATGGGTGAGGAATAAGCTTAGGTGGGAAATGAAGCCTCCAGCCAGCAGAGCAGTGCATCTTTGGAGCTATCTTCCAAGAGGAGAATCAAGCAAAGCATTGGAGCACGTTCCAGGTGGAGCCCTGAGTGGTTTATGGAAGGGGCTGTGCACACACAGCAGGGCGGTGGTGAATCTGCCAAGGTCTCTACATCCTAGCTGTGCACCACTCTCCCACTCACTCCAGAGGCAGTTCGAATGAAGACATGTTGTGGTCAGTCACCTTCTGGCTCCATCTCCCACCATCAGCCCAATAACTGCCTGCTCCATCCTGGTCTGACTGGTCTGGGCTAATTTTGATGCACTGATAGCAAGGATTTCTACCCAGGCTCGGGCAGGGGCAAGGAGCTGTTGGTGATGAGGAGAGGTACCTCAAGAGGAGCTAAGCTCTCCCATTGAAGTCCCCAGCCCTCATTCCATCCTCCCCCAGTATGCTCTCACCTCCAGAGCCGCTGGAGCTCACTGGTGGGATACTGGAACGTGTCACTCCGTGCCAGAGCCAAGGCACTGAGTACTTCAACATCATGGAGTATTCGCTCGCACTCCCGATTCCCCTTCTTTATCTGGTGTCAAAGAGAAAGGAAAGATGCTTAAGAAATTAGGAGACAGGAGTGGGTTTCTCACACCAGCAGCAAAAGCCCAGCTCCAGAGCAGGAAGGCTGGTTATTTGTAGGCATCGTGAGTTTGCCATTACCAGCAAGTTATATTTTGCCACAGATCAAGCTGAAACTCCCAGCACAAGACATAGCTTCCTCTGTCTCTGTTTCACCTTCCTCCCCTTCTTCTGCCTCTTCACCCAAGCTCTGCAACTATCTGCTGAAGAAAATAGTGGCAGGTATTGACCAAGGGGGCCCCCTGCTGTCCTCGCTTCCTTCTCAGCCCTTGAAGAAAGTCTGACAATAGATCTGCTTTTTGGAGTCCTGGCTACGAGGTGGCTCCCACTGCTGAGACCTAAACCCTGGAGTCATCTGAGCAGTAGCAAAGAGAACTGGGAATGGCTGCTATCCCTCAGGGTGGGGGAGACCTCTGTCCCTGTCCCACGCGTGCAGTCACCTGGGCCTGGGTGGTGTATGTCCCGTTGTGTAGCTCAAGGAAGAGCTCTCCCACCCAGGTGCAGAGCTGTGATGACTCCTTCTCCAGGATGGAAAAGAGTTGGTCAGGAGTGGAGATCTGAACCCTGCAGGAGAGATGCACAAAGAGCGATGAGCCAGGGGAGAAGCCTGTGGCACAGTTCATGGTGCAGCCCAACCAGAGAGGTGACAGCTCCAGAATGGAGGCCTTGGAAACTCCAACACAACCACACACAACCTCCTCCCAACCCTCTCCCACTCCATGCTGCCTGCTGTGGGGACCAGGACATTCCCCAGGCAGGGACTGCCATGGCTCTACCGAGGGCTGGCAAACAGTCCAAGGCTGCCCCTGTACCTGCTCTTACACTCTTGATGATGGAGAGATTCCTTCTCCCTGATAATCCTCCTACCTCCACTCATCCTGCTTGTTCCCTGCCCTCCTTCACACACCCTTTCCTTTGGTGCTGCCAAAAGCCAGGCTCGGCCGTGAAGAGGGAGGAAAAAAGTTCTCCTCTCACCTTGGCAGCCCGTCTGTGTCACTCATTCTCTTCATCCTGTCCAGCATCTTCTGCGTGGGGCCCCCTCCTCCATCTCCAAAGCCAAAGAGAAAAGCGCTGTGGTTCACACGGCCTTTGTCCTTGTTGTTCTTCACCGTTTTCAGCATCTAGAGGGAATTTTGCACAGCTGCAATCCCCTGCTGCTCAGCCCCAGGTCAGTTTTGGGGCGGAAGCCCTTCTTCCTCAATCCAAACTGACAAAAAGCAGGCACGGACACATCTCAGAGGTAGGCAATTTACTGCCAGGCACCCAAACAGCATTTTTCCAGCAACGCTGCCAGCTATCCCACTCCCTCCCTTCCCAGGCAGTGCCCTCTCCAGCCCAGAAAGGCCAGCACTTCGTTTCACACGCAGGTCTGGCAACCTCACCCACCTCTTCCACTCGCCCGTGCATCCCGTAGGAGTCACCAGGGGGAAAATGGGTCAGAACTCGGGAACCATCAATGCCTTCCCAGAAAAAGGTGTGATGCTGAAAGGGAACCAAAGGAAAAGGCAGTGTCTCGTGCAGCCCTCCTGTACCACACAGTCCCAAAATGTTAAAGCACAGCCTCATTATTCCAAGGAGCTCCCAAAGGAGCTCAGAAAGAGATAAAATTCACCCTTAGCTCAGTGTTTTGACTGAATTCCTACAAAAACATGTGTGTGGAAACCACATCAGCAGGGAACTCGTGCACTAAAAGCCTGTGCTTCCTCACCAGCCTGGTCAAACACACAAAGCCCAGCACCTTTGTCACCAGGGGAGGTACCTCTGAGGGTTTCAAACTGGGCCATCACTCTATCTCCATGGGGTTGCAGGATGCCCTGATGGAACAGTACAAGGAGACAGTCACACAAGGATAGGGAATGCCACAAGAGCAGGGGAGAGCAGAGGAGAGACTGGGTTTGCTCTCTGTTAGACACACACTTCACTTCCCACCTGGAAGCAGAAGGCATCTCTAGTCCAGGGGTCCAGCTGGGATCTCTAACTATGTCCTTCCTCTCAGATTGAATCACAGAATGATAGGGGGTTGGAAGGGATCTTTGAAGACAATCTCCTCCAACCCCCTGCCAAAGCAGGTCTACCCAGAGCAGGTCCCACAGGAACATGTCCAGGCAGGTTTGGAATGTCTCCAGAGAAGGAGACTCCACGACCTCCCTGGGCAGCCTCTTCCAGGGCTCTGACACCCTCACAGGAAAGAAGTTCCTCCTTATGTTTAGATGGAACTTCTTATGTTCAAGCTTGTGTCCATTTCCTCTTGTCCTGTCACTGGGCACCACTGAGAAAACTGTCCCCATCCTCTTGACATCCACCCTTTAAGTATAGGTGTTGATTGGTGTTGATCAGATCCCCTCTCATCTTCTCTTCTCCAGACTAAAAAGACCCAAGACAATCTCCCCCAAAGCCTGACCAGACATTGCTACCACCATAAACCAGCCAGGTCTTTGAGCCTTCTGGAAGAAAAGCCCGTGTCAGCAGAGCAGAGGGACTGACTCAACCTGTGGAACCACCTCTAGCAGCTGCAAGTCCATCCCCTGGTAAGAAGGGAAGGACAGCTCACCGGGAAGGTGTTCACCAGGTTCCAGCTGAGCTTCTGTGTGAGGAACCGCCTGATCCCACAGTCACGCATCAGCTGGGGCAGCTGGGCTGAGTATCCAAACGTGTCGGGCAGCCAGAACTGGGAGCAGAGGGGGAAGAGACATGTGAGTCACAATGGCCACAAAACAGTGGAGGGTTTTTTGGTAGTCAGGCTCTGAGCTCCTCTTGCTGGGGGAACTGAAATGGGCCAGACAAGGAGCAGTTCTAGAGACCTGGCAGGGACCTACAGGTAAAATAACCAGAGCCTGGGCCTGTGCTAACTGCTATGATACATGGGGGATTAGATATTTACTCATCACAGCTGTAGCTGCCAAAAACAGGCCAACCCAAACATCCTCTCTGGGAGGCAAACCAGTGAGAAACCCTCATGCATCGCGAGAGGTGGAAGGAGATGGTGTAAGGAAGGTGTGCTGGAAAAGAGAAAGTACCTCTGAGCACATCTGGCCAAACTGCTCCTGGAAAAACCGCTGTCCCTGGAGGAACTGCCGCACCATGGACTCCCCACTGGGCAGGTTCCCATCCTGGGGGGAAAAGCAGAGAGTCCACGCAGCAAATCAGGCACTGGGGAAGTCGTGCGAGTCCCCCATTCCCACCCACTGTCACCCTGTCCTGGCAGATCACAGGGAGGATCTGAACAGAGCTTGGCAGAGGGCGAAGGGAGGAGCAGAGCTCAGCCAGTCCAGCCCCAAGCTCCTTTCTCGGGGAATGAGACAATTTGGGGGAGAGATGGTATTTTTTCTAGGCGAGACACTGCTCTCTTCTGGGTCTGGAGACCATCACCAACCAGACAGGGCACAGCAAAGGCTCCGCTCTGCCCTGTTCCGGTGTCAGGACTGGTCCCAGAGGGATGGTGCAGGGAAGGTGCAGTGAGCCAGGCTCCCCGTGCTTCTCACCATTTCCACCCAGGTGCCACCGACAGGAATGAACCGTCCCTTTGCCACCAAGTCCTGAATCTGTGCGTAGAGCCCAGGGTACCAGCTCCGCACCCACTCGAACTGCTGCGCCTGCCGGAGCACAGAGATCAGCCCCAGCTCCACCCCAACACCCCTCCTCTCTCCCACGTCACACGACGCTCCTAGTGAGCCCCTCGGCTCCTTCTGAGTCAAGCCACAAGCAGGAGAGCCCCCCCAGAGGGAGATCACTCACCTGGGAGCAGGCGAAGGTGAGCTCTGGATTGCACTCCATAAGACGGACCACGGTGATCCAGCTCCGAGCGCACTTACGGATGGTCTCCTCATAGGGCCAGAGCCAGGCTGTGGGGACAGGCATGGCCCCACCAGGGTTATGACTTGCCACAAGCTCCTCTGGGAACGGGGCTGTGCTGCCTTTCACAGATCAGCCAGGGAAAGCGCTAGGGCAAAATGCTCTCCTTTGACTAAGTGTCTGACAGCAACACAGCCAGGGGTCTCCAACTCCTGCTCCTCCTGCTGCCTCTTTCTGTTGAGATTGAAGCCCTTACAAGGACTGAAAATGGAGGGGTGTAGCCAACGGGTGGAAAACAGAGGTCTGTAATTCATCCCTCCTCTCCAGCCACACCAGTGCTCCGAATGGCAGGGCTAGCCAGACACATGTTCCCCTGCCTGGGTGACAGACCACAGAGGTCCCTTTCCCTTCCCTTGGGACAGAGCACCCAGAGCCTAGAGCCCAAGGGCAGCCCAGCTCTCCCCTTGGGCAGCACTGGGTCAGCAGAGAGGGCAGGCTGGGCTGCTCTCACCAGAGTCAATGTGGCAGTGTCCCACAGCATGGATGGTGTGCTGGCTCTCGCCGTTGCGCTGGCTGAAGATGGCCGCGGCCAGGTCACGGGCAGCAGGGAAAGTGGAAGGATCCGTAACGTCACACAGGTTGACCATCTGGTTGGCCGTGTACAGCGCCTGGAAACTCCTCTGGTTTTCCTCCCCGAGGAGCTAGGAGGAGTTGGGAAAGGTAACAGCTTGACTCTGAGCTCAGCACATCCTCTGGCTCAGAGCAGCTCTCTGTCCCACCTCAGATGCCACCTGCCCAAGGGAAAACCTGCTACCTCCTTCCAACATCTGGCTCTGACAGCGGTGCCAGGTAAACACCACGTCCCTGCTTCACAGATACAACCATAAACCTTTGCTCATGTGCCTTCTAAAGCCATCCCAGGGGGCTCTGGTCTAACAGATCCTGCCTTGGAGTAGAAAGTGGGTGAAAAAAACCACTTGTGGCTTCTCTCTGTTCAGTTTTTTCCTACTCTAGACAACGTCAATTGTGCTAAAGGAGCAGGAGAAAACATTTGTTCCTCTGGCACCTTCTGGTGGGAGCAGACAGGTCACGGAATGGCAGAAAAAGGGGATAAAATTAAATTGTGGAAGGGGGTAGAAATGGTGAGAGATGGGAAGAGAATGAGCTCACAGACCTGGGCCATGTCCAGCAGTATCTCCAAATCCACCAGCAGCTCGTAGACATCTCTGTTGAAGACGACCAGCTCAGCCTTGCTCAGGGTGAATCTCCTGTCAGGGTCTGGAGGGGCGATCATACTGCCCTTGCCAGCCCCAAAGAGACCATTGCAGGCCAGCTCCACGTAGAGCATCACACTGTGGGGACCAAAAGGAAACCCTCAGAGAGCAGATCAGAAGGAATCAGTTGGGAAAGTCCATTTATTCACGTTTCAAACACCACCAAGCTCCCACAGTGGTGGTGGTGGGTTCCAGCCAGGCTGACCACCCACCTGTGGGGCTCTGTCTCTTTCAGGCTGCTTGTCAGGATGTAGCTGGTCTTCTTGCCTTCCTTTGTCAAACCCTGCAGGGGAGGGTGGCACATTTAACACACACCTTCAGAGGTCCACCATAGGTGGGACAAGACATGCTGAAGCTCAGCTGGATGGAGGAATCTGATCCCACATATCGTGGGCCAGAACAACAGGCTTGGAAACTGCTCCTGGCCCAGCAGTAACATAAACCCTGTGGACACCACCATAGAGCAGGGCAGGGCTGCAAAAGGTCACCTGAGCCACTCCACCTCCTCAAAGCAGGACTGAAGTTAACCCATGTGACAGGAGTCTGTCCCACTGCTGTTGACAGCGGTGGAGATTCACATCTCAGACCCGGTGCTTGCCTATCCTTCTTCCAAGACAGATTTACTAATGCCTAAGCAATGGATTTTCAGCTGTTACTGGTTTGTAGACCATAATTTTATCTCCTGCCAGGGGGCAACCTCTAGAAAACAGACTCAAGGCTTGCCTTCCTGGGCGGAGCTTTGGAAATAGCCCACAGACTCACTGTGTTCTGACAGCACAAAGCACAAAAGCACCCCATACATCAGGCTTTTCAAAAAGACTGCCCCTTTCTGCACAACAGTTTTTCCTGTATTTAAAGACAATCTCAAAGATTACCACTTGAGGCTAAAAAAACCTCCTCACGTCCTCTAATTGTTCTTGGTTCACATGCAGACATTGCTCTGAGATGCATAACAAACAGGAGGGGGGTTTCTTCTGCAGCCCCACCGCAGAGGGCTAAGGGAGATATGCCCTTGGTATAGCCCTGATCCACACCTCCTTACCTGGACAGGCTGCGCGTCTCGCCACACCATGCCCTCCCCATCGCTCTCCCAGACGAAGTGCACCTCCCTCCCTGCCCACGCTGGGGGGATGCTCAACTCCACCTTAAACCAGCATGTCTCCCACCTGGAAGAGAGCAGCCACACTTCCTCAGAGGACTGCTGGCAACCCTTATGTGCCCAACATGCGAGGAGGCACAGCAACCCCAGTGGGTGAGGAAGCTCAGAAGGCAGCACACAAACCCCGGGGTGCTGGCCTCAAAGCAGCCTCTTCTGGGACCCCAGAGAAACAGGCAGCAGCATCGTGTCTTTGAGGACAGTTAGGAAAAGAAAAAAAACCAATCTCCTCCCAG
>BJBW01010057.1:0-13736 GCA_004320125.1 Scolopax mira
ATCTAATCTAAACCTCCCCTGCCCCAACTTCAGACCATTTCCTCTGCTCCTGTCGTGATTCCCTTGGGAGAAGAGGCCAACCCCCACCTCTCTGCACCCTCCTTTCAGGGAGCTGTAGAGGGCAAGGAGGTCTCCCCTCAGCCTCCTCTTCTCCAAACTCAACATGCCCAGTTCCCTCAGCCTCTTCTCCTAGGACTTGTTCTCCAGACCCCTCCCCAGCTTGGTGGCTCTCCTCTGGACACACTCCAGCCCCTAGATGTCCTTCTTGGGGTAAGGGGCCCAGACTTGACCACAGCCCTCGAGGTGAGGCCTCACCAGTGCTGAGCACAAGTCCAATGTCTTTTAAGGTGTGAATGAATACAGCTGCTTCTTTCAAAAATCAAAGCAACCCAGAGGTTTGGCCAAGGTACAAATGTCTTGTGGCTGTTTTCATGAGATGGCACTGGGCTGAGAGCCAGACGCCAGGGCAGTGCTTTGCATTGTGGGCTTTTGGCACAGCAAACCATGACTGGCAAAGGAAAATTTCTGCCCTAAACCATAAAGCATAACCTAAACCATAGCTTTAGTGCATCCTGTAGAGACAGCGTGTGTGTGGTGGGCTGTTTAATGGCTCTTTCTCACTGAATTTAATCTGTAAGCTTAAGACAACAATAGAGATGACCAAGCTCAAGGGACAGATAGAGAATACCTGGGGGAATGACTTTCCAGGACTGGTGACAAATAACTTGCTGCAGGCCTCAAAGGATAGTTAGGTAATAAGAGATGATGTTTATATAAAGTACAAAATACGTAAAAAACCTATCTAGATGCCATGAGTGTGCTATTTTTTAAATGTAAGAGAAAATTGAAATAGAACTAATTAAATGTCCATGTGAGGCTGCATAGACAGGCATATCAGAGTCTCATCGTGACCCGGCTTGGAGCCGTGAGGTACCTTAAACTTGGCTTTTCAAAGTCCCGGTTCTCTGTAACCCCCCAGAGGTTGAGGAGAATCCAAGTGACTCAGTTACTTTGAAGCTGAAGCCAAACATAACTATTTGATTATTTAAATAAATATTTAGGCAAATTATATGAGTTTCTGTTATTTTCCATAGTCTATGCCTTTCCACTTATATTTTGAGTTTGTATTTACGGCCAGAAAAATTAGATTGAGTTAATTTATGTGGATTTTTTCAACTGTAGGGCTCCCCCCAGGAGATTAATCTCTTTCCTTTTTTCTACTGCATTCTCTGCAGAGCATTTAACAACTACCTCAAGATGATCTTACAGTAGTCGTCTCTTCATGGCCTGAAGCCTGAGAACCAGGGGAGACAGCAAATTTTAGCTTTTAAGCTTTTTTCATTATCACTACCTCCCTCCTCAGCTCCCCATCAACAGTACTTCTGTGAAACGTTGTGTCTAAAAGTGGTAAAACCTGTGTTAGTGCATCTATAGCTGGGCATCATTTGGCGACAGTAAAGCTAAAGATTTAGACAAGACTTGGAACTTCTTCAGTCCTGAAAGTTCAAATCAGGTTTGTGTCAATAGATTTTTTCTTTACTTATAATTCATGCCAATGGTGCACAGCGAGCAAAGCACCCCAACTCAGCAGTGTTCCAAGCTGTAGGAATCGCTTCCTGTGGGTCTGTTGTTTGTGTGCGGGGTGGGATAAGGTACTAAGGAGAAGGCAATGGATGGATTTGCCCAATACATTAAAATGTGCTGGACTTGGGTAAAATCACCAGTGTTCACTGCCACTGTCCAGGCAGCTGATCCTTCATGCTATGAGCAGAGCTACATTTCAGAATCTCTTCTCAGATTTTTGATATCATTGCCTGCTTGGTTATCTCTACAAGTGGTGCCGTTGGCAGTATCCAAGGCTTTCCTGTTGCTAATTAATCACCTACACAGAGAACATAATTAGCAGCTTAATTAGGATCATCATCCACTAGTGCTGTAGCATCAGCCTAAACCAGCTGTGAGGTACTGGCTAGAACTTACAATAGCCTACAGTTCCTTTGGGAGCTCCCACTGAGAAGGAGAACTGTCAAAACTCCCTAATTTTTCTCTCTGAAGGAGTTTCTTGATTAAACATTATCAGGGAAAGCAGCATTTACCCATTAGACTTTCATATGCTGTCATGCAGCCAGGATAGAGAGACAAAGCTCATTTCTGGCATGTCTGCTGGCAAACAAAGGTTGATTACCACATTCTTATGGGGTGATTGAAGGGAATTGGAAACATTATTTGCATTACTAACGAGCCCTAAAAGAATGGAATTGACATTCTGAGTATGACAAGCACTTCTTGCTAAAAGCAAAAATAAATTTCCTTCTGTTGTCCTAATTTTTAAGAGTTGTCTTTCTGAGCCATCGCCAGGCTCTTGCATAACAGTGCTTCCTCCTCATCTTCTCTCCACAGGTTAGTCTGTTGGGGCGGAGTTCTTAGGACAGAAATAATCAGTCTTTATGTCAGGAGGGGATACAAACCCCCTGGTGTCCAGGTATTCCTCCCTGCAGTGAGGGTGTATATATAGGATGCGAGTTTGAAATGTTAGTGGAAGATGCCATTGCCTTTAAATGAGCGTGCAGGTTTTCCTTCCAACCTACAGATAGTTTTGACCCAGGGTATGAAAGATGGAAAGTGTTGCAGTTGCAGAGCATGTGAAGACATAGCATAGGCATCCGTGGACTGCACTGCTCTTCTCAGAAAGCTATTTCGTGTGACTGTTGCAGAGTAAGATCAGATGCCGTGCTGAGAACAGGTACTGAGAGCACATAGAGACAGGTATCAGAACAGGGATGAAAACTGTGAAACACTTATATGTGAGACCAAAAAAACCAGGAATGGGGTACCCAAGGGAATGAATTCAGCTCCTTTTTGAAGAACATTCTACTTTACAAATCCCAAGCCCTGCTTGCTTTGAAATAGTGTGCAATTCCCAGAAAAAAAGCTAAGTGAAGAATTCAATCATGGATTTTTTACGAGGGCTAGCTAGGAAGGCATTAGCTTCAAACACTGATTTGCAGGAGAATGAGAGGTCTGTAACTCCACCACTGTGTAGAAGTGTGAACGTGGAGATAAATCACCACTTCTTCCTTTTCACCCTGGATCTATGTACCCTCTTGTTGGTTTCATTGACTAAAATTTAAGCAATGCTTTGAAAATTTACTCTGAGCTTTCAAGAGGAAATCAAACTATAAAAATGTCATATAAAGCTGTAAAGAACCGTGTGTATCAGCCAGAAAAAAATAGTAGGTAGATTTACATAATCCCTTGACTAAATTGCAAGACATATGGTCCCCTTAAGTTCCTTCATAAAAACATTTCTGAGACAAGATGGACACGTCTGTGCTGTATCAGAGCTGAGACTGATTCATGTTAAAAGATATTTCTAAACCAAAGGCATATCCTTCTGAGCTGTCACAGAAAGCAAACCCACTGTTCCCAGTATGAACTTTTTGCTCAAGTATGTAAAGGAAAAGCGATTGAGAGAGTCTGTGCATTTGTGAACTGTGGACTTTGGGAATTTGTGAATCCTGCCCATGCGGAAAGGTTATGTGTTCCTGTGTCCTAAGTGTAGGGAAGTCCTTTCAGGTACCTCTTTGTGGAAAGGTCAGGCAGGAATAAACATCCATGAAATACCCTTAGTCAAGACAGTCATCCAGCACCATACTGGGGAATATTAGTTCTTCTACCAGGTATTTCTACTTAATGTTTTGGAAGAGTCATGTTGAGATGCTTTGTGGGGATACTTTGTGCCCAATGTGTGGGTGGTGAAACTCTAGCAAAAGGTAATTGAATGGGACTGCCCAACTAATCAATGACAAGACCAGGATTCAGTCTGTTTTCTTGTAACTCCTACTGCAGACATCTCTGCTCAGGACCTCCCACCTCTTTAATGAAAGAGATGAATCTAATCCCAGGTGTTCTCTGAGGTCAGAGGTGTCTACATCCAGATTTTTAATTCAGTGTCCTCAAGAAAGAAGAGCTACGTGTCTGTTTTCATCCAGGTTTGATGTTTCCTTAGTATACTTTGTTTTATTGTCTAGATTTTAGCTCAGGACTGCGTGGATCTGTTTTAAAGATAGCTGCCTATATTCTATGTTATGCAACAATAAGTACAGCACACTTCCACTAACAGGATTCTGCCTGCATCTGAGCACTACAGGATTTTACAAAGGATTTTGCTAATTTATACATTGAATGGAAGGGTAAATTTGATCATTTTTTATTCGTCAGGGTCATTCATTCTTCCAGGAGAGGTGGAACAGCCAGTGATTCATGGTACACCCTTTTTGGATAAGCCTATTCAACTGAAGTTCAAAACTTTGTCAGTTCCACAGCCATCCAACAACAAAGCCCAGGAGGTATGGGGTCAGATACATTTATTTCTGGGGACTTGGGGTGGTTTTTTTTTATCTATCGGCTTCTAATGTTATTTCCACAAGAACAGAGGGATATAGTGTAAAACTGCTGTGAGTTAACATTACATTATTAATTTTTAAATTATTAGTGAATTCTTAAATATATTAAGAATTGAGATAAATATTCTAATAGGAAAGTACTATTTTATCTTGCACACTGCTACTATATAATCCTGTATTTTCAAAGTGTGTACTTCAGTATTTCAAACTGTATGTGGAATTTTTAATATTTAATTGGTGTAACTCACAGAATATTTGAGTGAACTCTTGCACTTCCTGACCTTTTAACAAATCATTACTTAAGTAGAATGACAGGCCATTTAATTTTCCAGTGATTTCATGATCTTACAACATCCTGCAGTTCTCCTTGGACTGAATATAAGAATCATCTGCAACAAGGAGACAGTGAATGATCCCTTTAATGTGACATTTAAAATTAAAACTGGTTTTACAATATATTGTGATCAGAATCAGGATTTGTCCCCTTGGAAGTGAGTAGTAGCAAGGTGCTGCTGAGGATCTGCATTATCTAGGTCTGTGGAGAGGTTTGCATTATGGAGTCTGAGTCTTCTAATCAGAATCAATACGAGCTTTATTTTAGAATTGTCATTTTCCCTCAGAATTTCAGTTCTTTTCAAACTGGAACAGAAGGTGTGGATTGTGCACAGGCTTATTTTAAACCATTAAGCTTCCTATCCAAATAGTCAGTGTGAGGATTAACTTTTGGGAATGTTTCTATTTCAGAGAACTCTTCACCACTCTTTTCCCCTGCCTGATGATTGTAACAGAAGCTGAAGTTAGCTTCTGGCTAAAATGGGCCAGTTTTGATTGTTTCATATGCTTATTGATGTCCCATGAGGCTTAAGTCAAGTTTATAAATGACGCCTGACCAGCACAGGATTGATGTTCTGGCAGTGCATGTGGTGCCTCCTTTCCTGAGCTCAATTATGTTTAGCTCTTTGCAGTAAACTCTTTACTGTGAGGAACAGGTCTGCTTTGGGAAAAAGTAAATGTTGTAAAATAACCTTTCAAGCTTTAATACCTACCATTCTATGAATAAAATACTCACTCTTTTCCCTAAGGATTGACACAATTCCAGGGTTTTGCCTTGGGAAATATCCATTGGTACAAAAACAACCCCCTCCACTAAAATGAAGCTTTATAGTTTTCTCATTTGATAACTTCTGTGTAAAACCAAAGAAAAAGGAGGGTTGAGGCAGCCTGGAGTGTTTGTATATCACTTTTTAAACTGTGATTCATGAAAAATAGATGAAGATCCCACTGCATGCAAAATTAATTTAACTTTGAGGAAAAGTTTGGTTATGAAAGAGAAACGGAGTATTATTACATTGGTTAAGGTTCTTTTTTCTGCTGCATTTTTCAAGAAAAAAGACTTACGATTTTCACAGCCGTTTGGTTGGTGCCAGGCTACTCAAGATGAAGGCGGTCTTTCCTCTAAATTATACATGTATTTGTGCCTTCATTTAGATAATATAACTGTGACCTGATATTTAGAATCAAGACTGAACAGGGCAACTTCAAAATCCCTCAGTGCTTCAAATCGTCTATTACCTTGAAAATTACGCCTTGTACTGCTTATGGCAGAACTCGTTTAGAAAGAGAAAAAGATTTTCCCTGGAATAGAATCATAGAATCGTTTAGGTTGGAAAAGACCTTAAAGAGCATCAAGTCCAACTGTTAATCTAACACTGCCAAGTCCACCACTAAACTATGTTCCTCAGCACTACGTCTACACATCTTTTAAATACCTCCGTGAATGGTGACTCCTCCACTTCCCTGGGCAGCCCATTCCAAGGTTTCAGAACCCTTTCCGTGTAAACATTTTTCCCAATCTCCAATCTGAACCTCCCCTGGTGCAACTTGAGGCCGTTTCCTCTTGTCCCATGGCCTGTTCCTTGTGGGATGAGACCAACCCACCCTGGCTACACCCTCCTTTCAGGGAGCTGGAGAGAGAGAGAAGGTCTTCCCTCAGCCTCCTCCAGGCTGAACACCCCCAGCTCCCTCAGCCTCTCCTCACAAGACTTGTGCTCCAGACCCCTCACCAGCTCCGTTGCCCTTCTCTGGACCCGCTCCAGCCCCTCAAAGTCTTTTTTGTGGTGAGGGGCCCAAAAATGGACACAGCCCTCCAGGTGAGGCCTCACCAGCGCCCAGTCCTTCTTGGCCACCTGGGCACACTGCTGGCTCATGTTCAGCCACTGGCCACCAACACCCCCAGCTCCTTTTCTGCTGGGCAGCTCCAGCCACTCTGCCCCCAGCTTGGAGCACTGCAGGGGTTGGTGGGACCCAAGGGCAGGACCCAGCACTTGGCCTTGTTGGACCTCATCCCGTTGGCCTTGGCCCATCAATCCAACCTGTCCAGATCCCTCTGCAAAGTCTTCTTACCTTCCAGCAGGTCGACATTCCCACCCAACTTCTTGTCACCTGCGAACTTACTGAGGGTGCATTCGATCCCTTTGTCCAGATCATTGATAAAGATGTTAAAGAGAACTGGCCCTAATACCAAGCCCTAGGGAACACCACTGGTGACTGGCCACCAACTGGATTTGACTCCATTCCCCACCACTCTCTGGGCCCAGCTTCCAGTAAGTTTTTTACCCAACAAAGAGTAGGCTTTGTGGTGAGCAGCCAGTTTCTCCAGGAGAATGCTGTGGCAAACGGTGACAAAGGCTTTACTGAAGTCCAGGTAAACAACATCCACAGCCTTTTCCTCATCTACTTTGCAGGTCACATTTTTATAGAAGGAGATCAGGTTTGTCAAACAGGACCTGCCTTTCATGAACCTGAGCTGGCTGGGTCTCATCACCTGCGTGTCCTTCATGCACCGCATAATGGCACTCAGGATGATCTGTTCCATCACCTTCTGAGGCACCGAGGTTAGACTGACAAGCTTGGAGTTCTCTGGATCATCCTGCCAGCCCTTCTTGTGGATGGGCGCCACATTTGCTAACCTCCAGTCAGCAAGGACCTCCCTGTTTTGTGAAGATGCTGGTAGATGATGGAAAGTGGCTTGGTGAACACTTCCATCAGCTCCCTCGGTATCCTTGTCCCAGTAGACTTGTTTGTGTCTGGGTAGTGTAGCTAAACATGGCTAAGTGCTGTAGATAACCATTTGCCCTTGGATTATGGATGCTTCATCCTGCTCCCCTTCCCTGTCTTCCAGCTCACAGTGCTGGAACACTGATCTTACTATTAAAGACTGAGGCAAAAAAGGCATTAAGTACCTCAGCCTTTTCCTCATCCTTTGTCACTATTTTTCCCCCACATCCAATAAAAGATGGAGATTCTTCTTAGTCTGCCTTTTGTTATTAATGCATTTATAAAAACATTTTTTATTGTCTTTTATTGCAGTAGCCAGATTAATTTACAGCCAAAGCTCTCTTTTCAGCCAGGCTGGTCTTCTTCCCCATCGGCTCCTCTTTCAGCAATAGGGACAGCCTGCTCCTGTGCCTTTAAGACTTCCTTCTTGAAGAATGTCCAGCCTTCTTGGATTGTTTTGCCCTCAGACTGCCTCCCAAGGGACTTTCAACCGGGCTTCTGAAAAGGCCAAAGTCTGTCCCCCAGGAGGCATCCTTGCTTTGAAATGAGACTGTTCTCCACCCACCAAACCAAATCTGTTAGGGTAGGGCAACAGAATGTGGCTGCCTTGTTGGTATTCATAGAGAATGAAAAACTGCTCCCTATGAATAGAAGTTCCCTATGAATAGAAGGCTCCAGGTTGGATGGGGCTTTGAGCATCCTGGTCTGGTGGGAGGTGTCCACTTGATGGGGAGGTTGGAACTTGATGATATTTAAGGTCCCTTCCAACCTGAAACCATTCTATGAAAAAGAAATAGTGCCATGTATGTTGTCAAATGTCTATGCTATGGACATATTTGTGGAGGACTTTAGGGGAATGTGCATGTCTCTGAACATATTTCTGGGGAAAGTTTAGAAAAAGAAGCTCTGTTAAGACCCGACGTATAACTTGGCTAATCTTCAGAGGATAACTTGTCTCCCTGAAAATGTTTTTCTGTCAAAAGCTGTTAGGAATAGACTTAGCAAATGACACAGCAAATTAGTTGTGTTGTCTACCAGTGTTGTTTCATGTTTCTTCTTGGTTTTAGACATAAATATATTCCTGGATTTCACTGTTGACAGGGCAACAGTGGGCAACACCCATGGCCTCCCACAGGCCACTGAAATTGAAACAACATTCACTCCATGGTTGAAGTACATTATCATAAAACATTTACATATACTTATCCTCTTCTTTATTTCTACCTAAAACTTTTTTTCATGAAAGACTTCATCAGGTTTTCTTCTTTTCCTAACATTATGCCCTAATCTCTGCTTCCTAGGGTCTTTATGTGTTCTTATTTCCCCCGCTGCACACATAGAGTGCGCTTGAATGGGTATTTTCTATTCCCTGACTATAAGCATGCATTCAAAGTGGGGTTCATCTCATCTAACATCAGCTTTAAATTTAGTCTAATTTAGTCCTTCTGTCATCAAGAGGGGCAGACAAGCACCTCCAGAACATAATTCATCCCACATGCTGTAGGCATGATGAGTAGTTTCTGTCCACAGGCTGACTCTCAGCCTTGGTCTTTTTTGGCTAATTGCATACCTTGATCTAGAAGCTTAATTTTTATATGGCTGAGATTAGGAAAGATGGGTTCTACCCTTCTCTTCTCCTTTGTTTGTCTTTAGTTTGAGCATTCGAAAAAGTATTTACCATGCCTAGCATTTTATCTCTAGCTACAGAATGGCAGCATCTGTATCCTAAAATACAGCTTCCACTGAGTTCCTTTGGTTTAAGCTTTTAGTAATAGGGGTCAACTGAGGTTTGTTTCTGTGAAGTGCTACGCGAAAAAAACCAGAAAGAACTTAAAGAGAGGATTGACTAAATGAAAGAAGATGGAAGAGTTACAGAGGCCAGTAAAGATACAAAGATTGAGTGACTTGTCCAGAATGATGAAGTAGAAGTGGAAAACTGGTCAAGATTTATTGACTCCTAATCCAGTGCCCCGAGCTCAAGATAAACGTTTTTTCTCTCCCAAGCACCCCAGTATATATTAAGCTTATATGAAATAATAGGATAAATGCCTCCCCCCACCACCACCCTTTTACTTATTGAATTAGTAAGTTTTCCCTTGGGTATACAATTAAATCATTGGTGAGTGTCTGTGCATCCTTTACATAATTTGAACAAGTGCCATTACACAGAAATAAAGGGTTTAGAAGATCAGACACAAGCTGTTCATCTGTAACTCCACACCGATTAATAAAAAGAACTGAGCTGCCAATTATTAATAGATTTTGAAAGTCTCAACTTTGAGTTATTTTATTTACAACATTACTTTCTAAAACAGCCTCTAGCAAAATACTTCCGTTATTAACATGAACATTACATTCTTTTCCCCTTTAATTTGGACGTGCAGGAACGGTAAATGAAAGTGATTTTTTCTTCAGAGAGTGAATCACAGGAGCATTCTTAAGCAAACTGGCAGTTTTCTAATAGAGCAAAATTCTATTCCCAGAGAGCTCTCAAAAAGATTTCAATTAGATGTTAAATTAGACACCTGAAATTCATGTAGTTCTCTCAGCTCCTTAGGCAAAAATAACAAGATAATAACTTGATCAGCTCAGAGGCATTAGTGTTCTATTGCAAAATGTCTTCCTTTCGAAATAGATCAAAATTGCAGTTGGCAATATAAAATTTTTAGATTGCTTGTCTGCGTAGAATGTTGAAGCGAACAGCTTCTTGGGAGAGGAAGCAAAAAAAGGATCTCTAGTGCTTTGAGTACTCCTTTGAGAGCTGAAGCACACTGATAAATATGCAATGTGAATAAACTTTTCAAATGTGGGTAACAGAATAATTGTGAAGTTGGGCATGTCCTACTTTGCCATCTAATTTCAGTTGGCATTTTGGGGTCAGGCTTTTCAAACACAAGTTTTCCCAGTTTTTCTCTGCATGTTCCTGGAATGACGCGGTAGACACTGGGGGACATTGAGCATGTGTTTGATGTCCGTAG
Organism: Scolopax mira; assembly: GCA_004320125.1. Lineage (NCBI taxonomy): Eukaryota > Metazoa > Chordata > Aves > Charadriiformes > Scolopacidae > Scolopax > Scolopax mira. The sequence continues at coordinate 10,442 of BJBW01010057.1, forward strand.
CTGTGTTGGCAGAAGAAGAAGTTTTAGTAGAATCCCTGTGAAGGCTCACTGTAATTTAAACTCTTTGTTACCTATAGATGTGGTAACAAATATTGCTACAACCCAACTAAATGAAAAATATTTGCACCTTGCCTCATATTTTAGAGGAGGGTTTTGTACTTTTGCTAAGGAGAGACAGGTAATAATGAACCTCAGTGGCTGGTAGCCTTACTGGCATGGAATTTTAGGAGGCTTTTGCCTGTGGAGAAGATGAAAGTGGACATGAGTATGGTGAGGAGGTCAAGGAGCTGGTCTTAGCCTTAATGGGAAAGAGAGCTTATGGGCAGGATTTGTCTCAGGTAAAGAGTCTCATGTAAATGTATTTCTCGAATGGGCTATTTATAAAAGTGGTTTACCTGGGGTGGTCCATGGACATAAGCAAGATAATCTTTGCATTCAGAATGAAAACCATTTTTTAGACAAACCAAACTTTGTTTTCCTCATTTATAAAAGCCCATGCTCTACAGGTCTGCATCTAAGATGATTTATATGCTGCAGCACCTATTGAAGCCAGGCCCGAGAACATTAACCAAGACAGATGATTAATAAAAATATAGAAAACCAGCAAAAATATTTCCTGATCCATCAGGGAATATTACAGTTTATTAATAGAAGGTGTAGATACTTGCATGATACTTGCTGCTGTGAGGAATGCACTGTCACTTCTCTGAGTTGTCAGATGGCATTAGCTGTGTCAGTGCAGCTTCTTACCACGCGTTGCCAGAAACTGTGTGGGGTACTGTGACCACGATGTGCTGTGTTCTTCTTCCCTGTCAGCAAAACAAAGAACTATATTCTTATCCTCATTGTAGTCATTGGCTTCACAGGCGATTCATCAGAAGTTTAAAAAAATAACCATAAATTTAAAGGTTTCGGTGATTTGATGCTCAAGTACTTAAATCTTTGAAACACAGAGTCCTTGAGGAGTGGTGCTATTTGCGAGGATTGAACTTTCTAGACATTTTATATTAACTTCTCAAAGGATAGAGAGCGTTCCTGTACAGTTTGGGCAGTGAAGGTGTGTCTCCTGAGTAGCTTTGTAATTAATTTTATGTAACTGCTTGCCATAAACCTTTTGTGTCGCGGCTTTCTGCAGCTCCCCATCAGCATGCAGCTTGCTGTGGTTATCTGTTTTCATTATTTTATTTTATAGGCAGGGCATTTATTCTAAAATATTTCAATGAAAAGAAACCAGAAATGCTATACACTGTGTCAACAAAAGAAATACTGGCAAATCCAGTAAGAGCCATCATATAAGAAATCCAAACCAGCCAACTGCATGCCTCTGAGACGGTGAAAAGAAATTAGTAGAGCCTGAAAATTGGTTATGTGTCATTTTACTCATTCCAGGCATTTCCTTTGCTGAAACTATTCTGGGAAGCACGTGGCATTAGTATCAGATCAGCACGTACACTGAAGCTTTATGGGATACTACCCAAATTTTAAGGCTATGGAATCTGTCTTTGAAGTTTAACACAGCTGTACGTAACTTGTCCCTATCCCCACAGCCCTGCTGCTACAAGTGGCAGGAATGCCATAGATGTGTGCCTTGCCTTGAGCAAAATTAGCTAATGATACTAATTCAGATACAGTACAAATGGGGCATATTAAATAGCTTAAATTAGGTCAAATTGAATAATTGAATTTATTCTTTTACTTAAAAAGAGCTTAATCAGCTGAGAGTGCTAGAGTCAGAAAAAAATAGTTTAATTAAATATTAATTAGAAGTTTATATTTAGAGCTTCCTTATCATTACTTGCAGCAATATTATTTATGTGTCTCTTTTCCCTCGTTGCAGCTACTAGGGGATGACGTTCAACCATTCTCACTTGATGAAGAATTTGATTATGACAATGTGGCACTGACCCCTAAGTTCTCTGAAGCTGAGCTGAAGGCCATTATGGGGCTGTCTGAAGAGAAGAAAATGGGGACAGATGTCACATCAGCATGAGCTGAAGACTGAGTCAAAGGCATTCTGTGTGGTGTTGTTGAAATAACATTTTTATTAGGAAAATCTGGCTCTTCATTGTACCCTTATTTAGTGTTCTTATCTCTGTGGCCAGTAAATGATATTGTGGAGATTTGGTTGTTTCTTCTACCAAAGTGCCTTGGAGACAGAGGTTGCCTTTCCCCGAGCCTCCTCCTCATCCTAAGGAAAACATGGAATAGGAAGGTGGTTTTGCCCAGAGTCGCTTGTCTAGCAGCCCTTCGGCCAGAGAGGAGGTATTTCCATCCTCTTTATATATCTGTATTTGTCCCTAAACCCAACGGGATTTTCAGTATAGATCAGTGACCTTTAATATTTTTAGGCCCCGGTATTCAGTACTTTGTTGTTTTCCAGGTGGTAGGAAGCAGTTGGAAAGGCTGTCTCAAATGATAGTCATGAATGCCCTTCTGTAGGAAAACCCTTGGGCACGGTGAATCCTGTGTTGGCTCAGGCTCAATATGCTGGAGTAACCACTCCATGGGACCAGCCAATGCCCTGGTGGAATTCAGGGTAGCACTGTGGCTACTCTGGCTTAGATTTGGAGCCGACTCAGTTCCTGACTAGCACCAAGCCAGACCTAAAGCTGGTTTTTACCTAGTTCTTTCAGTAGTGCAAATAAGTGCTTTTTGCAGCTGACAAATCAGTCTATAAACCCTGAAGAGTTAAATATACAGAGCTATGGGAATGTTGGGTTATTTTCTCTTTTTTTTGGATTACTTCAGTTCTGCAGAGAAATAAATATTCCTGTTTCACTATTCCATGTGATCCAATTCCTAACACTTAAAACATGAACTGCTACAAACAGCCTTCCACACAGAGGAAAAAATAGTGATCTCACCCATTAAAGGGATTGGCATTGAAGGGCTGTCAGATTGGACATTTTTTACAGATGTTTCCAAATGCACCGCTTACACTCGGCATCGCAGCTCAGGTAAACAGGTGGGAGAGAAGAATGTGCATCTCTGACACCAGGTAGGATGTACTTTTGCTGTGAGGTGTTTAGAATCCATCTTTTTTTCAGCTGACTGCAGAAGCTTTGCTATTGAGGCTTGGTTTATGTTGTGGTTTTGGCCAAATTTACCAAAGCCAGACTGACAGATGGCCCTCCCCACAAAAGAGAGGAGAGGAAGGGATAAAGAGATTTAGAAGTTTAGAATGAACTAAACTACTTTAATGAAGAAATTTAATATTAAAATCAAAAAGAAGAAAATAATGAAATAGATACAATAGATACAAAACTGTATCAAGCTCCCAGGATGACAGTCCCAT
>BJBW01010060.1:0-12930 GCA_004320125.1 Scolopax mira
GGAAAATTACAGTCTGTGGACTGTAAGGCTGGGCAGGGGGACAGGTTAATGCACAGGGAAACACTGCTGGGACCGGCAGAAGCCATAAAAGAGCAACCACCCCATGGAAAAACCCCTTGCTGTGCTGTGGGTCCCATCCAGCAAGTGGTGAGGCCTCTCGTTTGGAGCCACCATGGCTTGTGAGCAGGATCAGGTCCTGCCCGGGGACTGGCAGGCACAGCAGGGTCAAGATGTTGCAGCAGGGAGAAACAGAGAAGGCACCAGTGGGATCCAGTCCGTGGTGCTGGCAGGGCAAAGGTGGCACCAGTAAATGAAGGGTGGGACAAAGAGGCAGGAAGGGAAAACACCTGGGCTTCAGATCCCCAGCCCTGGCTGCTCCCCTGCCTGGAGCCTACTGCCTTCAAAGACTAAGTGGTATAGGTGGTGGAGGGATGGAGGTGGTGGCTTTGTCACCACACAGACACCCTGGTGGAAGCAGAGCCAGGTGCTGCCCATGGCTTGTCCATGGGTGTGTGCCTGGGGACTGCCACCATCTGGGAGAAACCTCTGTTGACCTGGGTGTGTTTCCCTGTTACAGGTGTTAAAACTGATGAGGAAACAGGGGTGAAGGGAGGTGTCAAGGGGTTATGCCCAGTTCAGACACAGTCCTGCCCTTGATGTTTCTCTTGACCCTGCGTTGGGCAAGCTGGGCATCTGCCCCTGTCACCAGCACAGCCCTTCCAGGGCACAGAGCTGAGGTATGGACCCTGCTGGGTCATTTCCCATCCCTGATCCATCAGGAGCCTTCTGGAGGCTGCTGGTAGCCATGTGCACTCCAAACTAATTCGGTCTGGGAGTGGAGGCTCATGGAGACAAGGACAGGAGCTGTTTTGGAACAGTTTTGCTCCATTAGAATTGTGGCTTTGAGATAGCACTTGGGATCTGATGCCTCTGAATGGCAGGAATGAATTATCTCCTCCTTGACCCAGTGAAAGCAGAGATGGGCTCAGTGGCAGGAAAACCATCCAAGGAGGAAGGAAAGTTCAAGAAAATGGGTGAATGGGTGTTTCAGATGGGCTTGGCCCCACAGTCAGTTCCTCCAGGCACAGAGGCTGAGCATGGCCACGCTCACTCCTCGGCCTGGCTGGGACCACGGCTGTGCAGCACAGGGCTGCTTTGCAAAGGCACCCCGTTCAATTCATTGCTTGGCACCCGTGAAAACCCAGCAAAGTGCCACACTCATCACTCACCTAATTTTCCTTCTCCTGGCTAAGCCACACATGCCAGCGCACACTCCCTGCAGTGGAGAAAAATCTCAGTTCTCAGCAGCCTCTGTGCTCCCCCCTGGGCTAGAGCCAAATGAGTCAACACGAAAGTTGCAGCAGCTTCACCTCCTGAAAAAAAAGCAGAGAGTACAGAGCTGTGGTGGCAGTTGGAAAATCCCTTTTCTTCCTGCTGGGCTTGCCTGCAAGGCACTAGCTGAAATCTTGGGCTGCCTGGGATGTGGAGGCTCCTAGATTCCCCATCGACAGCACCAACGTGCACAATCGATTAAGAAATCTTAGTCCTGAGAGTTTTCCAGGACTCAGTTTCTCTGGGAGAGGATGGGCAGAGGAGGAGGGCACAGGCACAGAGCAGGCAGGTGCCCAGGGAACTGTGGTCAAGCTCCGGCAGCAGTGGCCCTGGGGTGGTTTGAACCATTGGAGATGCTCTGGGGGCTCTGCAGGGCACAAAGCTCAGGGCTGCCCAAAGATGGGGAGCACCATGTGTCCTGCTCCCACCTGCTACCCTGCTTTGTCCCTTCAGATGGCAGCTGGGAGGGGTTGTTTCTCAAGGATAGAGTGTTCTGGGTATTTATATAGAGTCATAGAGTTGTCTAGGTTTATATAGAAACATTTTAAAGCTAAAGTGGCCAGCCTCTCCCCGGAGAGGGAGTTGGACCTGCTCCTGATGTTAAATACACCAAGGTAAATTTTCTGGATCAGCCTCTAGAGCTGCATGTCCAGTCAGGCACCCCCTGCCCCACCAAAGTGCAGCAGCAGGCCAGAGGCCAGGATGAGGGCACCTCGGAAAGGTGACCCAGAAAACAGTGGGCATCGCTATGAGCACCACCAGTGGGGCACAAACCCGGAGCCACCTTATAATTCCCCTCCGGGTAGTGGCCAGAACCCTTTAAAACCCGTGGCTCTGTGGCAAAAACTCCTGCTCCCCATCAAATCTCATTGTGACCAGCATTAAGGGATTAGCTGGTCCCTGCTGCTGCACCACAGCCAGCTCCCGGGCATGGCTCCTGCCCCGCAGCCCGTGGGGGTCTTGCCGGCTGGACGGCCCCGTCTGAGGGCGAGAGTGCCCTAGCTCTGCCCACAGAGCTGAGCGCCCCTGGAAGATGAATGGCAGCAGATACGACCTGCTCCAGGAAACACCAGGTACCCCCCGTGCTCCCCCAGCACTCGCAGTGGGAAGTAGCCAGCGCAGCCAGAGCTGTGGAGGTTCTGCAAATGAAGGGCATTGGCAGCCCCACCAGGGGGTTTCCCCGGGGTGGGGGGTGGGGGTTCAGAGCGGCTGAAATACACTCAACCCCCACGTACGTGTTGCTGGTCCCCATCTGAGGGCACCCCCAAGTCACTGGTTTCTGGTGTGCAAACGTGCCAGGTTTGTGGGTGGCGATGGCTGATGTCCCCAGGCTCGGTTCTGGGGGTCTCTAGAGAGACACCCCAACGCGGGTGGCACGGTGGAGGGGCTGCTGTGACTCCCTGAGGGAAGAGGTGGTTGAGCCAGGTGGGTGTCCCTGGGGACTGCCCACACCATTTAGGACATGAATTGGTTGTTCTCAGCCCAGTTCCCAGTGTCCAGATGGATCCTGCCCTGGTCCCTCGTTATGAAAGCTTCAAAGCAACTAAGAGAAAAAAACAGTTTCAGTGCAAGCCTTACTGGTTGCACGAGCTTTTACTGGAAAGGTTTTTGTGTCCTCCAGTGCAGGTCCCCCACTGGCCATCTCTCTGCCCATCCCCGTGGCCCCAGACATGGAGGTGGGACAGGCAGGAGGCTGGCTGGGCTCAGGGTGCTGTGGAGGGGTTTGTAGCACCCAGACATGTTTTGAGCACCTCCAGCCCCAGAGTGCTGCACCTCACAGAGCCTCATGCACAAAACACCACATCAGCCTCCGCAAGACCCCAGGGCACAGAAAAATATCTTGGGGCTCCTCTTGCTTGAGTTACATCCCACCCAAGCAGGGCTTGTCCTGGTGGGGGGGGTTTGTGCCTCCTGGGGCAGCCTGGAACCCAAGCCACCATCCCGTGGGACAAGCTCCCCATGTCAGTGCTGTGCTGGGAGCTGCTCCCAGCAAATACCTGTGCTCTTTATCAGCTGGCGACTGATTTAGAAAAGAAAAGTTCATGGCTTCAGCGTCCCATGATACGTTCACTAGAAATGGTTCATTTCCTCAAATGAGGTAGTTTATGGTCATAATATATTTTAATTTCTTTATGATACAAGAGGCCAATGGCACTGGGTCTTGCAGGAGTGTAAAGGGATAAATAAACGGGTTTATGGGACTGCAAAGACACGTGATCCCCCCCCCACCCTTGCTGTCCTCGTGCGTGTAGAAAGCTCCCGTGTTCCCATACCTTGCTTTCTGCTGTGGGTTTTGTTTCTGTGGCAGTAGACAGGACGGTCGGACAGCACAGGAGAGTGCTGTGGTGGCCACAGGCTCCAGGGGTGTGAAGCTGCTGGACGTGGAGCTCCTGAGTATTGTTTTGCTCCAATTTACTCCTCTGGTACTTTCTGGGCTCTGGTGATTGGGGACACTGGGGACAAGACATGCTATCCAGGCACTCGGCATACTCCTGCAGAGAAAAAGCATTTTGCTCTAACTCCTTCAGAATTCAGAAACCAGACTCTCAGATTTTAATATATCACCTTTTTTAAAATTATTATTATTTTCTCACATGCCCAGCCTACCTTTCCCAGTTCAGACCTGACCAGTGCTCCCACCCACGGCAGCCTTCCACCTTTCCTGGGCTGCCTCCCATCAGACACGCATGTGACCCTTCCTTGAGATGGTCCCCCAAAATTCATCTCCCCGAATGTTGTCGAATCCAGACAGACCAGGGCAGGAGGAAAGCTGGAGCAGCCCACATCTGTTGGATTCAGGATTCTTTGCCCTTGAGGAGCCCTTGACTGACTTGCCTTCCTGTGGGGGCACAGGCTCAGACCGTCCCCCCATTGCCCTCACCCCACTTCAGCTCTCCCTCCACACCCCCAGCAGCTTTGCAGCAATTTTGGCTTAATTTCTAGTGGTGCCTGATCCCGAGAGCCCCAGCAGTGACCGGAGATCAATCACTTCCAGGCACGGCTTGCTGATGCATCCACCTTTGCAAGGAAGAGAAAAGAAATTTTTTAAAAAGTAAAACTTGCTTTGTAACCTTTGTTGATTTTGGCTGTTCTCCTCCTCCACCTATTGCTCCACCAGCTGGAACGATTCAGGGGCTGTTTCATGTGCGCATAACGAAGATAGAAAGTCAATGACACCTAAAAGGCCCCGCAAACAGCTGGCAGGGGTGAAGGGAGAGACTCCCTTGCCTGCCAGGCTGCGAGCTGGGAAGGGATATTTTCCCTGGGAAGCAGCAAGGTGACTTTGGTTCCAAAGGGATCACGTCCACCTGCTAAACAAGTTCTCTCCAGGTCCAGATGTGGGCTGCTGCAATCCCTGCCACACTAAATGCGTGAGCTGGGAGGTATGGAAAGCAATAAGTGCTCATTGCTGGCAGCAAACCCTCTCTCCAGCCCTGCTGCTTCCCCATGGCTGCTGCCCCCCAATTTAAATGGGGCTTGAATCACTGAATTCGAGCTGAGCATCTGCCAGCGTAGACAGTGAATCTGGAACAGCACGTGGCAAAGTCACGGTTTTACTGGATTTCCTCCCAAATAGGCAGGAGAGTGTTTTGCTGGAAAGTGTCCGGGGCTCTGTTGGGCTGGGGTTTGGATGGAGCACAACGGTCCCAGTGTAGGGTTTGGATGGGGCAAGTGGGATCAGCAGTGGGAGCTGTAGTTTGGGCCAAGCTGCAGCCTGTGGTGTAATGGAAGAAGACGAACGTGACGGTTCCTCTTTCTTACTTGGTGTTGGGCTCATTGTGTGATTTTGCATAAAATGTGGATGACAAGTGCCAACTTGAGGGTCCCAGAGGGGAGATGCTGTTTTCGAGGGCTGGGTTTGGAGCCAGAGGGATTGCCAATACACACCAGCAAATGCACTGGCATTTTTGAGCGCAGCTGCCCCTTTTGAGAACTGCTCAAACTTACTGTCCTTGCAAAAGAGAAGCTCCCAAGAGTAATAATAATTACTTCCTCAAGAGTTCAGAGCCTTTGTTAGGCAGGATAATAGAGCCCTTTCTGGTCCTGGGATGAAAGGCACACAGAGTGTTATGGCTGGAGCAGTATATGCTGAAATGGTCTGTCTGTCCCCATGTTTGCAGTTCTTTCCCTACCGCTTTTGCATAGCAGCTATTTATTTTAGCTCCAATAATTGCCTCCAGCTCCAACATCCATCCCAGCTTTGGCTGAAATGCTCATGTTGCTTTTGGAGAGGAGTTCAAGCAGAGTCTTTGAAGCGTCTCTTCCCCATGTCCAAAAACTGCCTTGATTCTCCACACGATGATTTTATGGCCTGGGGGCCTGAATGGTTCTGGTTGGTTTGGCTACTTTTTGATAACTTTGGCATTGGTGAGAAACAGCCTGGGGCTGTGGTGAAGCTGCAGGGAAGCTGCCTCTGTCAACCTTATCTGTGCTGGGGGGCCCAGGGTGCCACCACATGTCACAAGCTCACCTGGACAGTATGTCCAGGGTCTGGTCAGGAATCTCCCATCATGAGCATCACTCCGAGCTCCAAACAGCATCTGTTCCAACAACAGTGACAGACACTTCAGCACTTCTGCCACGTGGCTGTGGTCACCTTCTGCCTCTCAGGGCTGGATCTTTTGGATCCACCTCCCTGGATGAAGGTGGTGGATCTTTCTGGTTCACCTCCACAAGGTGTTTTGCTGGGGCAGGGATATGCTGTGTGTGGCTGACAAGGGCCAAACAGACCCGAAACAAGTTCTGCTGAATCATCAGTTTTCCAGGAGACCTCTCGCTGCTGCTGGGGACATTCTGGGGACAGACACGGGAGCAGACCCCCATCAGTGTGTCCGTCATATGACTGCCCAGAGCAGAGGCAAAGATCCACCACTTGAGCTGGGGGTTTGTTTCAGCTGCACTGACCTGCAGCCCCCCCAGCCCCTGCCAAATTCCTTGGAGCTGCTTATTAACGCACTGACAACTCTGCTCCAGAGCCCCAGCACGCCGAGGCAGAAGGCAGAGGGGTTTGACAGCGTGGCCTAAATATCCCTGTTTACAAAAAGTCTGACAAAATACAAGCCCTTGGCTTTATCTTTCCCATTTGGAAATAGCCAAAGAGCAAATATACTCAAGGCATGAAGGGAGGGGGATTTATATTGACTTTAGAAAAAGCTGTTCTTCAAAAACAGGAAAAAATCCTCACCCACGAGCTGTGCAGACTGGCTGCTAGACCCAAAAGTCTTGCACAGAGGCTTAAAGCCTGCCTGCTAATCTGTAGCAGTTCCGTGTGAGCAAGTCATGCAGTAAACCGCTCTCTGTTAATTTTTTAATGCAGAATAAACAGGTCAAGAAATGATTAGCATGAGAATAGTGGAGCTTAATCGGGAGAATCAGAAAAGATGAGAGGGAAGAGGCAAATTGGAGTTATCAGTTAACCATATGGAGTGGCTCTGCCTCCACGAGCTCATGTTCCCTCTCGTTTTCCATCCCCTCTGTAGCTGCCTCTTTTTTCCCCTTCCCTTATTTAAATGATGAGCTAAAATTGCTGGTATAAGCACAATGGAAGCCCTTGTTTCTCCTTCTCATTTTCTATCCGCAACGGCTGCCAAAATGAATTGGAGGTGATAAGGCTCCTACCTGGTTATTCCCAATGGTCCTTCCCATTCTGCGTGGAGAAAGGGAGCTGCTGGTTAAAGTTAAGGCTGAAACATGCAAAATCCACTCCGTGTGCAGACGTGCACTCTGCTCTGGTGAAAAAGTTTTGGTGCAATCCCGGCGGATCCAGGGACTGAGCGGAGGGATCCGTGGGCAAGGGGAAGAGCAGCCCTCGGGACTGCTTGGAGTGGAGTTTGGTCAGTGGTCGGAGATCTATATTCTCAGATAGGCAGGACTTTGTCCACAAACTGGAATTTGAAATTTCAAAGGGGAAAAAAAAAAAAAAAAAGGCAGAAGGGACCTTTGCATGTGTGGAGATGACTATGCTGGTGACGTTCCTCTGGGACTTTTGTTCTTTGTCTTGTAACTGGGCTTCATCCTTCCCCAACAGCTCCCTTGGTCAAACGGTGGTGGCTGAGCAGGGGCCCCGACCTTGTCCAGAGCATTCCTGCAAGGAAAGGCCACTCCAGCCCTACAGTGGCCTTGGAGCTGCAAGTGACACGGGAGGAGAGATCTGCAAGGGCCAGTGGTGGCATCGCTGATGTAGGATGAGGTTGGTCCTTGCTGGCACAGGGCACTGGCATTTCTGCCAGGGATTTCTTGAAAGTACAGAGTTGTAAGAGAGAAGAGGGAAGTTCAGACAGTGTCTAAGGAGAAACTTATTCACCACGAGGACAGTCAAGCAGTAGTTACCTGGAGAGCTTGTGTGGTCTCTATCCTTGGAGATATTCAAGACCCCACCGGATAAAGCCCTGAGCAATCCACGCTGCTCTCCTCTTGAGCAGGAGGTTGGTGTAGAGACCCCAAGGTCCCTTCCAACCTCCGTTATTGTTTCATCCTACAAAACCCTGTTTGACCCACTTGACACAAAGAGCTAGCAAGAGAAGTAGCTGATGCTACAAATACCATAAATGCTCTATTAAATACCTTATTAAATCCTCACGTACTGAGAAGCATGGATCTTATTTTCAGGGAATCCCCTTTCACTTTGGATGAATTTGCCAGTCAGAAACCTTTAGATAAGGCAGAATTAGTTTCATGATATGTCACTGTGGGAAAGGATTTACTGCTAAACAGATAGAAATTAAATAATCACTTGGTGCAGAACACTTCATGCCCTGGAGCTGTCATGGTCGTCTTTGCAGCCATCTCCTGGGGTAGGGAATGGCAGGTGGAGGGCACAGAAAATGGTGACAGGAGGAGAGAGGAGAGGGCCTGAAAGCTTAGCTTCTCCTGAGCACCTGGTCTGGCAACAGCCTTTGCCTGACAGTGGGGGTTTGCCAGCTATGAGCTGTCACTTTCTGGAATAAAAACAACAAAACATCTTCTGGAGGACCAAAGTGTTTGAATCAGCCCCAGAACCAGCTGCTGACTTGAACATCTCCAACCTAAAACAGCTGCAGGGATCGTGTTAGCTAGTACAGGCTGTGACTACATGGGCAAGGTGTCCCAAAGCCCACCACACAGAAATGGCAGGGGGAGACAAGGACTCCCCAGGCAGAATATCCCCAGGGAGATATCCATCTCCTGCAGCAGACGGTGCCTGGGCAGCAGCTGACGTGTTTCCATCATGAGCTCATCTCCGGGGCCAAGGAAGTGGTGTGTCCTTGGCTGGTTTGGTCCTCGACCTCCACACCAAGACAAGGGATTTGGGAGGGGGGCACCAGCAACCAAGAGGACACCAGTAGTGAGAAAACGACAGTCAACACGACCCCGGGGCAGAAAGCACCATGTCCCATTGACAGTGCCAGCCTCCTGAGTCACCTAATGCTCTCCAAACTTCCCCGCTGCTTATCTGCTGCTCTCCTGCACACGCTGCCTCTCCAATTTCTATTCCTGGCCCTCTTAATCCTTCCTGCCCGGGGAGCAAACGGCCTTTGCAGCCTTCCTTGCTTAGCAGGCTATTTAAGCAAAGGATTTGTTTTGCTGAGGAGAGCAAAACGGGCTCTCCTTTTACGATATTTTACTAGACACTGTGGCAAATCCTGCACATATTTGACCTAGTGTCTGTAGAGTTTATCTAATCAAAGGGATCACCGTGGCCCGGCCAGGATTGGGATGGAGGTCCCTGGGATGAGGCCACGGAGGGGGCTATGCCCTACCTTAGCATCCCCATCCCAGCGTGCACGTCGTAAAAACAGTTTTTGGCTCAGGACTGTTCCTGCTGAAGGGAAGAAGCACTGGCACGTGAGTGTGGAGAGCTCCGGCCTCTCCCTTGGGAGCACAGAACGGATGAGTGTTTTCCTTGCACTAAAGGATTGGTTATCACCAGTCCCCAGCAAGAAAGCAGGGGCTGTCCCCAGGGCTCAGCTTTGCTCCTCCAGACCTTAGGGTAGAAGGGATGTTTGGAAGTGCTTCGTGGGTCATCATTTCAGGGAGCAATGGCTGCTTGAACAATCCCTTGTGCTCCTAAAGTGTGAACAGAAAGTCATCATTAGTGTCACTACCCAGAGGGATGTGCTGTTGTGGAGCCAGAGACCTTGCTGTCACCTTGTGACAGTGATGCCACCATGGCCAGGGTGGCTGGGGGTGCCAGCAGGGCTGGGACTGTGTGGGGGTGCCTGGGAAGCACAAATACAAGCCAGTCGGGAGCCCAAATCAGCAGCTTGTGGACTCAGTCACTTGCTGCTGGTTGCGAAATCCTGGGGATGTTTTCACCGCAGAGCGAGCTGATCCCAAAGCATTAATTGCTGGATGTCTTGCGCCATCCAGCCCATGCCGTTCAGTGATTGATTAAATTTCCACTTGTTGATCTTGCAATTACATCGAAACATCCCGGTCCTGTGTAAAGCAAAGGAGTGATGTTCCCGGGGTCAGCCGGGGAGGAGGGCACCCAGGTTAGCAAGGAGAGCACAGGCAGCTCTGCTGCTCACTCCAGCCCCCCCTGCCCACTACTAGCGGGTCAAACCCAGGTCTGGGTGAGGTGACAGAGCCACCCTTGATACCAGTGGCAGAGCTGGCACCTACAGAAGGAAAAATCTCACTGCAGAGTAAAGCTCTGCTGGGTTATAAAATGCCTAAGGAAGATTTTGAGACATGTCAGTCAAAACCCAAGGTCGGGGGGTGTTTGGCACAGGATGGCTCCAGCAGTGGGACAGGAGCAGCCCCAGCAATGCCCAGAACACCCACGCCACCCCCTGACCCCACTTACCATTTGGGCACGGCTGCAGAGTGGGATCAGTTTATAGGGCATCCAGCCCCTGTAAAATTCAGTTTATAGGGAAGTAAAAGGAGTTGTACGTCGTTACTTTCCATAGCAATGTGTAAATTGCCAGGCAGGCAATGACCTTCTCTGGCAGGGAGGGAAAAAAAAAGAAAAGGTGTGGGAGGGATGGAAAGAGCAAGAGAAGAGAAAATCAGGGTGGAGAAGGCAACCGACAATGGAGAGGAGAAGGCAATGACAGAAGAACAACCTTGTTTTCCTGGCGGGGTTTTTTCTGAGTTTCCCACCCCAGGTACAATTAAGCCCAACACCAGCAGCCTAGCATCAAGGTCAATAGCCCAGGAAGGTGTTCCCTGGGTGGCAAGAGCCTGCTCCCACAGTCCTGCCTCTGCCTGGGTGCTGGGATCGGCAAAGTGCCTCCAGATTCAATAATAAACAGTCAACAAGAATCACTGCTGCTCCACCAAAAAAAAAAAAGCTTAGCAGCGTTCGGGCAGTGGGTGAGATGATTAAAGATTAACCCTCTGCCTCCTGCCTCCACCCCTCTGGGGAGTATAGGCCTTGAGGCTCAGCAAATCCTTTCAGAGAAATATTTGAAATAAAAGACAACAGATAGGGGACGCAGCGAAGGCAGAGGGAGGCAGAAGGGCCAATAGCTTCGGACAAGGGAATCGGGACAATCTGGCCCGTGTTTGCTGATGATAATGCGCCTTTCCAAAGCCCTAATAGACATGGAGATGGCAGATTATAGCGCAGCACTAGACCCGGCGTACACCACTCTGGAGTTTGAGAACATGCAGGTGCTGGCTATGGGCAATGGTAAGTCCCCTCCATCTTCTCCCCTCTGTCTTCTCCCCTCCACTGTGGTGGGATGAGCTGGGGGCTGCAGGAGAATTCCCTGGGGTGGCCACCAAAATGCACATCCGGGAGGGTTGGGGAACGGCAGGGGTGTTAGCCATGGGGGTCCCAGTAGCTCACTGGGGGGGTGTTCTGCTTTCCCCAGGGAGAAATAGAGGTGGCAGAGCTTGGCACAGGCGGGATGGTGCCTTGCAGCCCAGACAGTTCAGTGACGGGCAGATGTTGGGAGCTGGGTGCAATGAGGGGTCCCCATCAGACATTCAGCCCAGGGACTGGGACTGGGGCTGAGCGCAGGATGGGGTCTCACCTTCCCTAGACCCCAACCAAGAGAAAAGACTAGCCAAAAGTTTCTAAGCAAACCACTGCTGACAGCTCATGGGACAGACAACCAAGCCCATGGCTCCAGAGTGGAGAACCCATCCCACCCCAGCAGCAGCTGGAGCTAGTTTTTACCCATTTGTGCCTGGCAAGGGTGGAAATCACTAGGAAAAGTTATTCAGGTGCTGCCCCAGTAGCATGGTCCTTCCCTGTGCAGTGCTGGGGTGCAGGGTGGCATCTCCTGCCCTGGGAGCACTGCGGGGCTGGGAGGCTCAGCCACTGCAAAGAAGGGACCTGGTGAGGAAAAATGGGATCACACAACTCACCAGGATCTGCAATGCTGACCCACCCACGTGGGGACCAAGGAGCCCTGGTGATTAAATGCTCAGAGATAACAGAAGATTCCTCTCCAAGTCCCCCCTGAAGTCTCTCTAAATAGGAGGTTAATGACTAAACGAAGCACGCTGCAGAAATGACCCCCTCAAGCCCTCTCCTCCTGCCTACTGTGTCACTGAGGCTGCTGGGGCACCCCTGTCCCAGGAGGGCTGTGTTGGCAGTGTGGGGTCTCCCCTCATAGCCTGTGCAGGTCACCCCTGGTCTACAGCTCTGCTCCATCACAGATGTGACACCACGGTGTCAAAGCAGCTCTGCTGTGCAATCCCCCCCTGCCAAACTGGGTCTCAGCCCCTTCTCTGCTCCTCAGGGTGGGCTTACCCTCCCGGGGCTCTTGGGGCCCTTTGGCTCTGCTGATGCCCATCTAGACCCTCGGGGAAAATCCCAGGTCTTGCTCCCACCCATCACGCAGAAGCTTCTGCGCAGAGGTGGCTGCTCAGCAGGGACCAAGGCACAGACCAAACACATCCCATCTTCAGACAGGTTTGGGGACCTCTCAAGGAGCTCCCGTCCTCTTAACACCAATCTCTACTGCAAGAACTCAATTTTTAAATAGGATTCTTTTATTTACATTAACTCCAAATCAATCCCACTAAATGCCCTTCAGCAGCCAGAAGCCCGTGTTTCCGCCATTACAAAATAAACTTAATTGGAAAATTATCAATTAGGCAATAATTTCATTGTCAGTTGGTTGTTAAACTAAGATGTTGTAATTTCTTTGATAACGGTGCCAGTTTTTCCTGTTCTATGTTGATCTGATTCCAGCATGATATACTGCTAAAAAGGGATTTATCTGGGCTGTCGCAGATACACAAGTAATGAGATTACAGGCAGATCAGCTCTTCCTCTCTGGAATAAATTGGAAATTGAACTTTCCTTCTGGAACGACCTCCATCTAGCCAAGCCCTTGGGATGTGTTCAGAGGAAGGTTTTTGGAAGCAAGCTGCTCAGAGGGATGAGAGGCAGCCGGAGCAGGGCTGGGAGGAGCTTTGGGAGCAGAGAGAGGAGCTTTGCAGGCACAGAAATGTGGCTGTGTCACAGGGTGTGCCAGGCAAGGACACAGAGAGGCAGCAAACTGACTTGGGAAAGAGACACAGGAGGGACACAAGGCATTAGGAAGACAGAAAGCAGGCAGGGAAATGAAAACTGCTGCCAGAGCCATAGATAGAATAGAATCATAGAATCATCTGGGACAGAAGGGACCTTCAAAGGTCATCTAGTCCGACCCC
>BJBW01010060.1:19883-42404 GCA_004320125.1 Scolopax mira
AAAAAAAATAACGCAGGTGACATTTGAACTCCCATTTCCTTGGGGAGGCTGGCAGGGTCCAAGCTGAGAACGCTGGCAGGAAGAGGACAGGAAGAGCTGATGTTGTACAAGAGCAGAGGGGGCAGGAAGAGGGCAGCGATGGGGTTGAGTTAATTGCTTACAGAAGCATGAGGATAAAGTAGTGACTAAGGGCAAATTTTTGATGAGCTGGGTGAGCAGCTATGCATGAGAACCAGGCAGGAGGTTGGGTGCCTGCTTTGAGGGAGATGTTCTTTCCAGCTCTGTGTGATGGTACTTGCAGAGTTGTCAGGCTTGTCCTTTGCAAATGAAGTGACCCTGTTGGCCTTTGCAGTCACAAAATTTGACCTGTGCTGTGGGCATGTTTGGACACACGTGGTTTTGCCAAAAGGGCCTAAAAGCTGGAGGATGGTGGAAAATTGTTGTCTATAAAGTCTGTCTTTAGCATTTCAGCATGGGGAATGACAAATATTAATGACCTGGTGGTCACAGAAAGCAATGTCAGACCTGGAAAGCTACCTTCTTGTGCTCACGCTGACTCAGAAGGAGAAGCAGACCCTGCATGCCTCCTGTCAAAAGCAGACGAGGCAGATCTGGCCAAGCTCTGGCTCTGGAGCAGGGTGGAAGGGGGAGCAGTTCTCTGCCCTTTGGTGGGACCAAGTAAGGAGCTTCTGCAGCAGCACTGGGTGGATGTGCTACTGGTGAGGCTGACTGCTACACAAGCCCCTCTGTCCCCTCCTGGATCTTGTCTGAGCACATTTGTTCAGTGGGAGGAAGACCTTGGCTTTAGAAACACTTCTGTGCTTTCCAGTCTATTCAAGCACAACCATTTACCAAGATGACCCACCGCCTCAGCTTAGAAGCATTTAATGTTCACAGATCCCCAGGCTGATCTCAATTTAAATAAATTGTGCCACAGTAAAAAGTAATTGTTGATGCTGGAATATGCACCAGCACAACCCATGGGAATTTTCCTGTCTATGTTTCCTCTGTGGCACTGAAACCTGAAGGACCTCTTCTTTCCTTCCAGATATCATCCCCAGTTCCTGTGATCAACGGAGACATCCGAGGGAAGAAGATTGCCAACATCTCTGATGTGTGTGAATCCATGAAGCAGCAGCTGCTGGTGCTGGTGGAATGGGCCAAGTACATCCCTGCCTTCTGCGAGCTGCCCCTGGATGACCAGGCAAGTCCCCCCCCTCCACCCCACCTTGCTCTGCCCTGTCAAAGGCAGTGGGGAGCTGAAGAAGAGCCAGGCAGCTGAGACCTTCAAAG
Source organism: Scolopax mira (assembly GCA_004320125.1). Lineage (NCBI taxonomy): Eukaryota > Metazoa > Chordata > Aves > Charadriiformes > Scolopacidae > Scolopax > Scolopax mira. Next base: position 21,177 of record BJBW01010060.1, read on the forward strand.
AAAATGTGCATTGTTCACTCTGTTATCCTGACTGCTGCAGCTGATTGGGAATGGCATCCATACAATGCCAGCTCAGGCCATTTGCATGGGCAGCTAATCAGTCGATGAGCACAGTCATGATAACACTGAGCTCGAATTAGGAACATAATCAGATGTGCATTTTGCATGGGTCTATCAGTCAATTATTTATTAATTATCATTTGTGCAGTGCTTTGAAAACCTGAAGTGCTATACAAATACTTAGGGTAATCAGGAGGACAGATTCCTAGCCTAAGATCTGCTCAAGACTTAAGACCAAATCTGCCTGTCTATCTTTCCTTCTGCCTCTTGCTGAGACATATGTCTGTATCTGTTCTCCTGGTGTGGAATTAGGGAAACTAAAGACTAGTTTACTCTCATGGCAATAAGAAAAGCTCCATTCAGAGTTAAAAACCAGAAATATATTTGCATTTAACACCAGTTACTAAAATTATGTTTACTGATTCCATAACCAAGACAAGCACGCTGGGCTTGATATCTTCTGTAAAATTATACTGCAGGATCTCAGGCAGCCTCAAAGAGGTGCAAGGAGATATCTCCTGTGTAAGTCTAAATTTCAGAGGTTTGCAGCAGATGTTGATGTGTGCCCAGCTTTGAACAACATGTGTGTGTGCATGGTGGGAAGGCTGCAGAGGAAAGGGATAGCACTTCTGACAGGGTACAGTGCTTCTGGCAGCAGCTAGCACAGGTCCTGTCACAGGTAGGAAGGTATTTCCACTCTGCCTAATGTACAGTCAAAAAACCAGCATGTGTTCCCTTTAGCTAGGATCAGTCTCCAGCCCTACTGACCTAGAGGTAATTTTTATATCATGAAGAAAAAGGATATCCAGAAAGTGAGAGTATCTAGATGATCAACCCCCCCTAAATCTGAGCTCTTCAGTAATCACCCTCAGCACAGAGCCCTGGGAAATTCATACTTCCCTCTTTTTTCTTGTGTGCAAGTGCTAAATTGTTTAAAATAGTAAGAAATCTGTTAAACTCGTAAGGCAAACAGAATTCAAAAATGATGAAAACCAAAATGCATTCCAATAGCGAATGACTTTCACACAGCACACTGCATCCTTGTGCCATTTGGAACAGAGGCAGCACACTTGGTTAATAACTGCAAACTACAGCAATTTCAGCAACATGAGCTCATTTGGCAGTTGTGGGGCTGCAAAATTTCTCAAAGAAGAAAACAAAACTTAAAGGTGACATTGTCTAAACCCTGCCTTCCCACAGGGGAGAGGCTGTTCCCAGCATGTTCCTCAGTCTTGACTGAAACTGGTCTTCTGTTATCACCGGCCGTTCCCCATCACGTTCCCAGTCAGTCCCAAAGGGCTTGAGAGGAAAGACTGTGATGCATTAAAACTAATCAATTTGGGCCATCCAACCAAAAAGGATGGTTTGAAGACAAAGGCAGCAGACACTCAGGGGAACACAGGAGGAAGGAGAGAAATACCAGGGAGCAGGAGTGAGCAAGACCACGCACAAGCCAGCTGCCCAAGGGGCACGAGGGCCAGTCAAGACATGTCCAGAGGGAACATCTAATGTTGGGAAACACTGTTAAATTGTCATTAAAGTGTTGCCTGTGAATGAATCATCTCTGCCAACATTTTTATAGGAAAGGTCATACCTAACCCCTCATTCTTCCTCTGCACCAAAATGTCAAAGTACTGGGTTTGGTGGGGCAAAGCCATTTAATTTCAAAGTTAAAGTTCTACTTTGTTGTGTTACAACATTTATATTTATACTAGTTCACAATGGAATGATGTTTCTCAGGCTGATCACTTGCAAGAACAAATATCAGATGAGATGGTTTTGCCTTGTTGAAGTAATTTACTTTAATCCTGCTCAAACAAGCAAATTTTATGGAAACAAAAACGGTGGTACCAAACTGAGCTTTCCTGAATTAACATTATGCAGCAAATTTCTGCGTGAGGGGTTTGCTCCCCCTTGGGACTCACAGTTTTTCCATCCTTCTCAAAGTTTCATCAAATAGGAAAGCTCAGTTTTGTGAAGCTCTGGTAATTACAAGCAGCTCAGCTAACGCATCCACCCATGTTTGGATAGCGATAGAAAGAGGCTAGATTTTGGCATATAGATAAAGGTTCCCCAGCATCATGTAGCCTTTTTGCAAGGATCTCCATTCTGTTTATTTTGCATAACTCTTTTTCACCCTCTGCAAAGAAAAAAAAGTCCCTCTCTCAGACATCAGCACCTTTTCTAACCAGAGTTCTCTTCTACAAATGACACATTCTCCAGGCATTTCTGGTAGGGTAGGACTTCTCTTGGCTTTGTCAGATGCTGAGGGATAACACACTGGAAAAGGGGACCATTCCCATCAGGACATAATTTTCAGAATCTCTCTATTAATGTTTAATGATTGCTTTCTCCAGCAGAGGCTCCTGGCTGGACATTAAGAAGCCTCTGTGTCAGGCTGTCCAATCGTTAACTTCTGTTTCTGCCTAAATCCCTGAAATTTTTAACTGAAGGAGGGCAAAAGATACAGAACATTCTCAGGAACCACTGGAGGGTGTAAAATGAAACACTTCAATCATTAACGTCAGGGTAGAAAAACTCCTTTTTGTCTTCCCTGGCCCAAATACCTGCTTCTGCAGAGGGAAGGAATGGCCAGAGGGTGACCCCAGGAGCCAGGCAGACGTGGGTCCCCATGGGTGTGATTTCAGCCCAGGGGGACAGCAACTGTCTGAGCTGGATCTTACTTCTCCCCATTTTCCAGGCTGGAGCAGATCTCCAGTTCTGCACTTGGTAGTTGTTGTTTTGTCTGTAAACAGCCCACTGTGAACTCATCCCTCTGCTGGTGTGAGGTCCTGGGACAGTCTGGCATAGTCTTGCTCAGGACATGTGCCATGAAGACGAGATGTTTCAGGTGCTGCTTATTATCTACTGGTGCCGATGGAAACCATTTGTTGACCTCTTTCTCTGACTGTGACTGGAGAGGGTCCCTCACTCCCCAACCTTGAGTGCAGCACAGGAATTCTGGGCTTCTTCCTTTTTGCCTGTGTGAAATCACAGCCTCGTCTCTGTCTCTGCATCACCCAAATAACTTTTCCCTACCCTTGCAGGTAGCGCTGCTGCGAGCACATGCAGGGGAACATCTGTTGCTGGGAGCTGCCAAGAGGTCCATGGTGTTCAAGGATGTCTTGCTGCTAGGTAAAGAATGCACTTCTTCTCCTGGCCTGTCTGCTGCTGCAAAGCTTCCCTGATGCAGAGAAGGAGAGGGTGGTTCAGTGTCTGTGGGCATGCTTTTTGCCGGAGGGTGCTTGATTTCTTCTATATTTTAGCAAGCTTAGCACAACCTTTTTGTGCAGCTAGGCCTGGCTGACATCTACATCAAGGCAAAGTTGGGGGACTATGAACATTCATCTTGCCCTCCCCCCCCAGGTTTGTGTAAGCAGGCTGTGGTGTGATTGAGAAAAAGGCTCTCACTCCTCATTCAGCGTTTCCTCACTTGAGTGACTCTTGAGTAAGGAGAGGCTGCTCTGGCAACAGAGATCAGCATTTCTGGTGGGCTGACCCAGGGAAAGAGCAGAAGAAACTTCTTGAGTCATCCACCCTCAAAATTATCTTAGCATTGGTTACCTGGGTTTTGAACTCCTTGCCGCCCTTGATAAGTCTTGGTCAATGACAAGGTGGTGGTTTCTGTGCTGTTTGTCCAAAGGAAATGACCACATCATCCCACGGAACTGCCCTGAACTGGTGGAGGTGAACCGTGTAGCCATCCGCATCCTTGACGAGCTGGTCTTCCCCTTCCAGGAGCTGCAGATAGATGACAATGAATATGCCTGCTTGAAAGCCATTATCTTCTTCGACCCAGGTATGCACCAGCTTGATGAGGGTTACCATCAGAGTGGACTAGTCTGCCTTATGCTGACTACTACTGGCCCTGAGGTGTGGAAATGCTGCCTGGTCTCCTCCTTGGGCCAAACTGTTCTTAGAGGGAGGGGAGAAGTCAGACTGAGAAAAAAATTCCATTTTTTTCGGGAAATTCTGTACCATCCATATATCTGATGGTACAGAATGAGAGACTCTGTGCTGTTACTGAAGGGAAGCAGCTTGGATATTTTGCTCTGTGGGTTGTTTTCAGATGCCAAAGGACTGAGCGACCCCTCCAAGATCAAGCGGATGCGGTACCAGGTGCAGGTCAGCCTGGAGGACTACATCAACGACCGGCAGTACGACTCACGGGGTCGCTTTGGGGAGCTGCTGCTGCTGCTACCCGTGCTGCAGAGCATCACCTGGCAGATGATAGAGCAGATCCAGTTTGTCAAGCTCTTCGGCATGGCCAAGATCGATAACCTGCTGCAGGAGATGCTGTTGGGAGGTGAGTAGTTGAGGGTCCTACAAAAGGCCTCTCAGTGCTCCCTGATCACTGGCCCCTCCAGTGAGAGGGGGAGAACCTCTGAGAACCTCCATAACCATTGTTTCCTACTTGACAAAGGTAGAGACAGCCTGTATGCAGGTCAGCCCTCGATTCACACAAAATAATTTTCCCCTGTCATTGACAGTAGTAACAAAAGGTCCTTCATTTCTCACCTAATGCTCACCTCAGCATTAGCTGAGCTTCTATTTATTGAAAGCCATACCCTCTGCATGTAGACAAGTCTCGCTGGGCAACCCCCAAACTCCTACCAGCCAGCTATTTCACTAATTCTGCTCTGTGCCAGAAGGGAGTCATCAAAACAAAAGGGGCTTAAAGGTCAGGTTGAAAGAGTGTCCCAGATTTTCTACTGGGAGCATCCAATGGGACAAAACAAAGGGAAAAGTTGCCACTGTGCTATTCTTTATGTGGAGGTGTGATTTGGGAGGAGAGGAATATAATCCTGTATAAGAGAAAACACAGACAACAGACAGGAGCTGGGGGGTCCAAGGCATCCATGGGGGAAGAAGGAGAGGGTGTGCTCCAATCACATCCACACAAGTGGATCATGCATAAAGCCTTTGACATTGTGGTTCAGTGAGTCTGCCCATCTGAACTGTCTCCTACTGTCACCATGGCAACTAATGTCATATGCATGTTTTTAGGCTCATCAAGTGAAACGCCGCATGCTCACCACCCCCTGCACCCTCATCTGATCCAGGAGAACCTGGGAACAAATGTCATTGTGGCCAACACAATGCCTCCTCAGATGCACAATGGGCAAATGTGTGAGTATTGCCAGACAGATGGAGAGCTTCCAGGAGAAACCAAGAGCCTTACAGAACCCCTGTGGAGGTAGTTTCTACCTTGCAAGCAAATTTCCATGTAAGACAGAGTCTCTGATAATGAGTATGTGAGAAATTCCTATGCAGAAAGGAGGGAAAGACAAAGAGGGAGGTGAGTCAGATTAGATTAGGTTAGACCAACTGACTTAACAAGATGTCCCCTAGCAAACTGTAACTTTTATCTGGCCCTTAAATTTCGGGATGAATGATCCCATCCAGTGCCTACTGATACCAATAAGGCTCTCCTTCCTTTGAATGGTTCAGACACATCTCACTTTGCCCTCCTCAAAACCACAGGAGAGTCTAACGCACCACACCGGGTCACCACATGGGACCACCACTTGGGAATTTGGGCTGAAACAATTTTAGCTGACCAGAAAAGTGGCCAGTACAGGTCAAAATGCCAATAGCTCCTCTCATTCAATGTTTATTATTGTGGCTTTTCCAGGGCATCTAACCACATCTGTGTGGCCAAGCTGCCTTGCAGCAAACATCAGGAGCTATGGTTTTGCTACAGAGCCTTTGCTTTGCTTATACATAAACCTGGCACGACTGAGGGCAGTTCCCAGCACTGTCAAATCTTCTAATTTTATTTTTCTCCCTGTAGCTACTCCAGAAACTCCACAGCCATCTCCACCTGCAGGCTCAGGACCAGAGCAATATAAGCTGCTGCCTGGAGCCATTGCAACCGTGGCAAAACAGCCCACCTCCATCCCGCAACCCGCCATCACGAAACAGGAGGTCATCTAGCAATCTGCTGACCAGCTGGCCTCATTTAGAAGACCGTGTGGGAGAAAAGCCCAAATTGACTCTGCCACTGTGAAAAGAGAAGCCATCCAGAGGTCACTGGGCACAAACACATGGACTTGCTTATTGGACTAGTCCACCATCCAGCAAAAGCTGTCTTCCTGCAGCTACGGACAGCGTGTGCCATGGGCAGCCCCCAGTCCCAGAGCTAAGGTTGAAGCCTTATTGAAACCCTCAGTCCTTGCAAGAAGGGCCAGATTTCTGCCTCTCTCCGTGGGGAGGTTGCAGTGACCAGCTGAGGACAGTACAGCTGGCTGTTCCCCCATTGCCACCCCTCAGTGTTGGTTCAGCACACACCAAACACTGAGAACAAGTGATTCTCTGTGCTTTGTGAATGGAGGGTTTCCCTCCCGCAGCCATGCCAGCTCCCCAGACAGTCCCCAGCCCAGTTAAACTTGGTGGACATGGAAGCTTCTCCAGGGAGCATCACAGCAGGTGAAGCACGTGGGTTTTGCCTAGGCAGCACTGGCAGAACCACTCCTCAGCTATAGCTAGTCCCAGGTCTTTGCACGGTGTCACCCTCCAGCAAACTTACCCCCTCAGCCAGGTCTGACAAATCTGTTCAGCTGATACTGGGGCAAAGTCTGGCCCACCAGGATTCTCCACTATTTGGATCCTTCTGCCTTTTGAGGGGTTTTGCTATTTCTGTGCCGTGACCACCCTCCCACCACAAGGCTCAGAGAGGCAACCACTGCCAAATCCTTCCCTCACACCACTTACTGCCTCCTCGCCACCTGAACTGGGAAGTTGGGGGACCATGGAATTCAGGAGATTTCAGCTAATAGGTGGGGTCACCCCCATACAGGTGGGGGTAACCATACAGGACAGTGCTGCCCACTGCCCAAACTATCACTGTCCCCACTACTACCTCTCAGCAGTCTTAAGAAGACCATTGGATGCCTATTTGGAAGGAAAAGTGGGGGAAGGACATATGAAGGGGAAAAGCCTGTGAGGGTGAGAAAGGTCCGAGCCTCAGAGATTGGACCTAGTGCTTGGGCTGCCCAAGTGCTGGGAGCATCATGACCCAGGATCTCAATTCAGACCCAGCTTCAATTTTAGATATGCCATATAATCTACTTGTCCAGTCCAGTGCCACTCCCTCATCGTAGAGTGGCTGATAACAGTTTTATAGGTCTTCATAACAAGATAAGAATTTGTTATGGCTCTTAGACCTCAGAAGGTTTGAGGGCAGCAACTTCAAAAAGACAATGCTTCGAGTCCTGCAGAGAAGATCGACAGAGGTCAAGGAAAGACCCTGTCTTGCCCAAGCCCCTTGGGTCTTCCCCAGCCATGGGTCTGCATCCACCTGCCCTGTTCCTTCCTTGCCACAGTCCCTGTTTCTCTGTGCCTGCCTGTGGCAAAGCCCTGCAGATGTGACCTTTGGTTTACAGCTGAAACCAGGAAAGGAGCCCTCCCGTGCCCAGCGCTCACCTCTCCAGCTGCCAGAAGGGCTGGAGCTCACATGGCTTCAGGCCTGAGTAATTTCTGGCAGGGCAAGGCAATAGCTGCTCTAAGTAACCCCAGACTATATGGGGTGCTTGGCTTCATCCACCAGATGAAGCTGATGGAACCAAGGCTGCCAAGGTGGGGATGAAGATGGGCCAGCCCAGCCAGAGGAGCTGCAGGTCTGTCCCTTGATTTCCAATGCAAAAATGAAACAGCTCACCTTGTGCTGATGGTGTCAGAAGTATTCTATCCTCTCTCAACACTGGTGGCATCGTACCGAGTAATTTATTGCAATGATGAATCCAATCATTTTCTGTAAATTATTTTGTAAATCACATTGATTGTTTATAATCGGGAGATTAAATGCAAAAAAACCCACCCGTAATAACCAGGCTGTCTTTTCCAACTGCAGCAACCTTTTTTCCTGTCTGTAGAGATACTCTGTGGGGAATCCTTTTTGGTCCATTTGCACCAAGCATTCCTTGATACTGTACATTAATTTTTGCTGGTTACTGCCTTCCAATGGAAACAGCAGAATATTTCTTCACTAGTTTGTATTCATAAAAAAAAAAAGAAAAAAGATAAATAAATGCAGAAATATTTTCTAAGTTTTCCCAGACAGATGGATTTCTTTCTTCTGGGAGTATTTATTTTAAATCAAGGGGCTCACCTTCTTGTTGGGCTGAGCACAAAGCATGTATGTATTGAGGAAAAATCCCAAACAAGTGTTTGATGCTGTTGCCAGCTGTCACTATTTCCTGGCAAGCCTCATGTTAGCTGATGTCTGTCCTGAAGCCACGTGTGCAGGAATCGTAAGATTGAATGACAATCCCAATTTTCATTAAAAGAAAAACAAACACGCAGAATAAATATTTGCTTTCATGATTCCACAGAGACTAAAGACTTGAAGTGACCACACTCTGAAAGCCAAGCAAAGGAAGCCAAAAAATGTTATTAACGTTTCAAACATGTTCATTTTTAAGTCACTGTTGTATTTCAAAGGTAATTTCTAAGCACTTCAGGGTGATGATTTTGTTTGGTTCACACACAGCCAAGCTATTGCTGGCAGCAGGTGCAGCCAAAGGCAAACTGAGCCTACAGGGCACAATAGGACAATAAAGTGAAAGTCAATTTGTCACTGGTTGTAAAGGTGAAGAAATACACTGACAATTAGAGAAGGCTCTTAATGACCTGTTTTTCTGCTCACCAGACCCTGCTCTCAGCTGTAGCATGCCCAGGAAGATAATAGGAAGAGGGGAGAGAGGTCTAGATGGCTGTAAAGATTAGGGATCCAGGGAGGAACAACATTCAGCATTTTCAGCTTTGATCTGCAGCAGATGCCCCTCATGTGTCCCATCTCCCACCCTTGAGGTGAAATGGGGTGGGCAGTCCCATCCCAGGTAAGAGGGCTCAAGAAGCCTGATTTTCCAGCCCACTTGCACATCCAGTGGCTTTTGACTGACCATCATGCAGGTGCAGGATGCAAGAAGGAGATTCAGTGCTGCATTTGAAGATCTTGTGGAGATAGCACTTAGAGACTGCCTCCACGCTGGGGCCAAGGACCCAGAAGAATAGGATAGACCTCAAGTAGCATGTCCTCAACACGTGTGCACCCACGATGATCTAGAGCCCTGATGCCTGAACAAGGTCAGCAAAGGCAGTCACAGGACATGTGTTATCTCAGCACACTCACAGCAACTAAGTGGTTAGTCCAGTCAAGAGAAGGAAAAGGAGTTAGTTCCTTTGATTCATGTGGAATAAAAACAAGGATTCCTCTGCCACAGGAACCTTGTGACCCAACCCGCGGTTGGTTTTGCCTGGGTATATGCCCTAAAAACTCCATATATGTAATATCAAATCTTTGAAGCAATAAATCCCATGAACTGCTCTATCAAGGTTGCCCTTTACCTGGTTAATCTTAAATCAGTGCAGTCCCTCCAGGAGGTTTCTTATTGCTGGATTCAGCTCACTTGGGAAAAAAACCACAAACTGCTCCAGAGACAACCTTGTCCTTAAGTGGCATCTTCAATCCTAACGCTCAACTGTTGTGTCACTCCAGCCTGGAAGCACTGTGAGACACTGGTTTTGCCTCTCGTGGGCTGTGGTTTATCCTGCTGGGCTCCCTGAAGCCCACAGGCAATGTCCCATGTCACAGGAGATGGTTGCTGTAAGGACAGCTTGTATCAGCCTTTGACACACAACTTCCTGATGTTGTTTTTGGACACAAGAGCTTTTTACTGTTCTCTTCAGTGCTTGCAACCCAGACTAAGGATGATTTCCTGGAGTGCAGTCTCTCCAGCTGTGAAATCTTTTCACGATGTCCAAGCAAAGATCTGTGAAAGTGGTATTTTTAGGTCCTCTGGCCACTATGAAATGCATTCTTTTCACATTCATTATATAACCTTCATTTGAAATAGGCAACAGGCTTTAGAGCCTTTTCCACAGCTTTCATATCTCAGCAAGGTTAAAAAAAAAAAAAAGAAAAAAAGAATGGCAAACGAGTTTTATGACCTGCATATCATCTCTGACAAGAGCAACTATTGGTGCTCTTAAACTTGCAAGTGCACACGCAGGCACAGATAGCCATGAACAAGTAGCAGCAGGGACAGCTCAGCAACGTGGCACTGCTGAGCCAGGCAATCCTGTGTGCCAGGCTGGCCAGTTCCATCGAGGCTAAGTGCAAATATCACCAACCAGTTTGGGAATTCAGACCACCCACTGCACAAACCCCTTCTACTGGGAAAGGCTGGAGGAAGAAGGGTAAGGTGCGGGTATGTTTAAAATCCCTCTCCCCATTCCTAATTGAGGTGTGACTCTGATAATCATAAACACACCTAGCTCCTGAAAAATTGCCAGCCAGGCCAATAAAAATGGCAATATACTGTCAGCTTCGTTAGGTGTGGAGTGAGCTCAGCACAAACAAGACTGCAGTCACGTCCTTCACTTTGGTGTCCTGTCTGAGAGAGAAGAGGCTGCTGGGGTCAACAGAGTGCTCCCAGTTCAAGCCCAGGGGGAGAAGAGCTCTGAATCTAACATGGGTCTTGGGAAGGAAGGTGGTTTGTGGACTGTTTTTCCAAGGGTTACTCTGGCTTTGGATCTGAAGTGATGGCAGGCTTGCCTGATTGTGACTGCTCCATCAGTTTTCAGAGGCCTGAGGCCACCCTTAACTTGGGAGATCAGTCACAGAAGATACAGGTTACACAAACCACCCTGCAATGCTTCATTTCAGTCCCTCACATCTGACAACTCTGCCTGGCTGGGACCTGCAGCCCCTTGTGACACCTTGGACACACGAAGACCAATGAGACCTTCTGAGCCCAGAGGACCCCACACCAGATGACTCTGGTCTGGTGGAACTGTTGTGATTCCCTACCTCCTCCTAGAAACTGACACAGGTGCAAAAAGCAGTGCAAGAGCTGCCTGAGATGTTTGAATAGACACCCACAGCAGAAAGCATCGCACACCCAACAGGGATTCCTCACTGCAGCTGCCAACTTAGGTGTTAGCACTGGCTGGAACATGACCCGTTCCCCTGCACTGACCAGGAAAATCATTCCAAGAAAGTAACTCAGTAATACACTTCTCTGTTCCTCTCCAGGACTCTTCAAAACTTCACTGTGCCTTAAAAACACCGATTAATTAATCCTTGCCATGGGTTAGTGTTACCATTAACTATCAACATGGAGTGCACTGGTTCATGCATGTCCTAGGATCCACTCAGAGCTGATTTGCAGAGGATACAAAGCCTTAAAGGTCTAACTAAAGAGATGTGGAGGTTCCCAGCTCCTTACATCTGCATGGTTTTCAGTCCTCTCTAAAAATTACCTTCAAAGTGTGGGATTAGAGTGGCATTTTCTCACCTGGGAGAGCACACTGGAGAGCTGTGTGCTGGATGCCCATGGAGAAGGCAGTGGAGAGAGCTCCAGCCTTGCAGGCTCTTACATTTCCATACAAATCCTGCTATATCCTGCGTGCAGCTCCTCTCCTCACAGTCCACCATTCCTTTACCCCAAGGCTGTGGTAGTGCCTGAGACATTGCTTAGGAGTTGCTCCCACACCCAACCATGCTTCACTCCTGCACGGGCCTGTGAGGGGTACCAGGTTGAAAGCCCAAAGAGCAAAAGCACCCTGTCCAACCTCAGGATCAGCAGTGTTTCCCTCATCCTGCCCCTGGAAAATATCCTACACTATTTACCAAGTGGGTTTCTGCAGGAGCAAACCCGACTGCTCCTACTGCTCTAACACACTTGTCAGTGTGGCAACCATTGTCGTGAAGGGGCTGGCAAGAAGAACAGGTCCCTGAGCAGCACCTTCACAGCCCCCCCCCAAAGCTAATCCCGCCAGGGCCCCATCCTACCACGGAGACAGTGTGCAAGGACACCATGAAACACAATCAAAGACTGAGAAAACACCGTCTCACTTCAGAGTAAATTAAACTTGAAAAATCCCGTCATATTTAAAACACTCAGAGGTCCTGCCAAGCACGTTCCTCACTGAGCTTTTGCAAAATCATCACTGGTCTTGAAGCTAGCAAAGCCAAGGAGCGTGGGGAAGTCTTCTTGGCTGCGGGTGGTCTAACTGCACATCAGCACGACTTTATGAGCCTGAGGGGGGTTGTGCCTGAATTCACACAGCTGCTTCAGTGGCAGACACTACAGATTTGCATGTATTTGCCTATTAGTGCCTGTTTCCACAGCTTTGCATGAGGGTCTGGCCTGCACTACATGCATGGGGAGAACAGGAGCAGAGCAGGGGCAGTCCTCTGCAGCACGGCGTCTGCTTCTCACAACTGAGGCTCTCATCTGTGAGATCCTCACCTCACACCATGACACACAGGGTGAGAGCAGGCATGGAAGCCTATCCTGTAGGATGTACATTTCCAGGCTTTGAGACTATAAATATTTATGGTAATTTAGGGCATATTTTCTCAGTCACTTCACCCTTTGAGCACGGAGAAATAGCTGTTGGATGGCATCACAGCCAAGCGTTCTGTGCATCAGGCACGGTGTCTGGAGCAGGTTTACACCAGGCTGGTGTGGCCCTGCCTGGGGAGATTAGTAGGGGCTCCATTCCCTACAGCCCTTTCCATGCTGCTGGACTGGTGCAATGGGAGAAACTCAGGCTTGAGATACAACAGGACCCCACACGTGGGCAGACCTCACCCAGCGCTATAGCACCAGTGACTCTCTGCTCTGATGCAGAGCTGCCCAAAAGGGTTGTGTAATTTGTGGGGCCCAGAGGTTCCACCTGCACCCCAAGGATCGGAGCCCCTCTTGGCCTGAACTGTACATAGATTATCTTTATTACAGGACTGTTATGTTTGCACAGTTTAGTGATTTATATCAGTTTAAAGCTTTCTCTGTGAGCAATGCTTTTTGAAGTCATGCTCTCTTTTCGGTCTCAGCTTGCCAAGACTGTAAAACGTTTATTGCTAATGGTGGAAAAGCTTCAAGAAGCCAAGATAACTTTCCCAGGCTGGGTATTAAGACTGTTCGGATAAGTAAATGAGTGAAGACTATTACACAGACTTCATTAAATATCAACCAACACCAACAGCCATTCATTTATAACACAACGGCAAGGCACAGGAGCTCCCAGGAGAAGAGATGAGAAAGGTATGTTATCACACCTGATAGGAGAGATGAACACGAGAAGGGCTGGATTCCCCTCAACTGGTTTGGCTCCCAAAGTGAAGGCAACACAAGTCCTGACTGAAGCTCCTGCAAAATACTGCAGTTTTGGACTGATGAAGTGTCAGAGTTGATGCAGTTCATCTCCTTTTGGCTGGGGAGGGTTGCACACATGTGGGGCTGTATGTTCTTCTCCCTCTGACAGCTGTAAGGACAAAACTCTCCACCTAGGGGAGGACTGTCAGCACCCGAATGTTTGTTTTCAGTTTTTAGCCTTTACTTCCTTATAGAGAGGTTCTGCCTTTACTGATCTCCAGTCACACCAAGACCAGTTAGAGTAAATTACAGAAACTCTCGCTCCCTTTCCTGTGATTTCATGTGCCAGTACTTTAAAACTCTCCCTACAACTTTGCTTGGTGCTTGAACTTCCATTCACCACCTACCACTCTCTTCAAGTTAACATTCCCCACATAAACAAAATTGAGATAAGGGACTTACTTTATTTGGGGACCATCCCCAAATCACATTTCACCTCCAGTCTTTCTTTGTTATGCAGTATTCTCACCACTACCTTCCTTCCCTCCTTCTTCTTTCTTACCTGCCTAAGGCTCTTGCTCTTTTATTACTATCCTTTTTCACATCTCTCTCAATGTGATTGCTGATTCTCACTTGCATACTGCCCTTATTGTACTCCAAAGCAGAGCTTCCTCCACACGTCACTCCTTGCAAACATCCCTGCTTACTCCTAACACACCGTTGCAGCAGCTCCTAACCAGTCAGCTCTGGAACTGCCACCTCCCTGCTAAATTTTCCTCCCTTGTTTAAGGGGTGCAAATTCCAACCAGATTTTGCAACCCATAGCATTAATTCCTATTTGCAGTTCCAGTATTTCCCAGCTGTTCAGTGTTTTAAGCCTTTTCTCAGACCCTGCCTCCCTACTAATTTCAGCAATAAGCTGGATCAGGTGTACCTGGGAACCTCCTTCAGCTGTGAGGCACAGACCCTTCTCCCCAGCCCACACCTCTCCTTCTCTCTGGAAGGATGGCTCCTGCCCAGAGACAACTCCCTCCAAACTTGTGTTTGTGGTTGCCAGCTTCAGGCTCTTACCTCTGCCCTGGGACTCCAGGTCTTGCCTGGCTGCTTCTCTCATGCTTGTGCCACAGGTCTCTGTGAACGGAAACAAGAGCAATGTAAGGTCTCTTGTCCTCCTGGGGTCCCTTCCAGCCTCATTTATCCCATGATCTACTGGAAAGGGCATGGAACAACATCATCAACAGCTCTAATTCACACAGACCAAAACCGGTCCCACTTTAGCTTGCCAGGCTTCACCCAACCTCGAACTGGGGGACCCAAAGCAGGGCTGGACTGGAATACCAGCAAGGGATTGAATCATTGTACTGCCCTTCTCTGAAACATCTCTCTGCAGGTAAACATCTGTGGCACACTCAATTTGCTGCTACACTGGGGTATCTCTTTCCAAACATGGCACCACTTAAATATTTCCACTTTGGAAGGATGAAATTTGGAAGGGAAATAAATCAGAGTTGAGTCTCAGATCATGCAGAACAGCCTTGCTTACCACTGCGGCAGGCATCTGAGGTTCCTGCTCTTTCTCTAAGTATCTTTTACTCCCTCTCCTGGCTGAAAACACGGGTTACAGCTGAGAGGAAACAGCAGAGCCTTCGGAGCACAGAGGCCCACAGCCTGGGGTCCCCAGCAGGACGCTAAGCTCATTTTGCAATCTCACTCTGCATTCATGGAAGGTTAAACTTGTCATTCCCCCCATGCCCTGTTAAATTCTTTTTAATGCAGAAAGCTTGGGAGTGACCATTTTTTTTATTTTATTAAAAATTCCACGCAGAGAATATTTGCATGGCTATCTGAACTCCTGCAGGATGCAGGTTTCTCACCTCTCAAAACCCAAAGCGATCGAAAAAAAGGCAAAAAAAATTAATGTATTAGCACTTAGTCCCCCTGTTGCCATTTGAATTCTGGCTGCAGCCAGCACATGGGCCCTAGTAACACCCCAACAAAGGAGCTAGTTGCACTTGCCTGGACCCTAGCTCTGAATAGGTAATTCTGTGCCTGCTGTAAGCACCACCTCTCTTGTATTCTCTGCTGTCTCCATTGATTTCCAGTAGTCTGTAGATTTAATTGCATTCCTTCTCTTTGAGTACCACACACATTTCTAGATCAAGTAGAGCTTGCGAATGACTACGCTTACAGAAAATACGGCTGAAGGCCACTTCCAGAGGTTGTCTGTTACATTGCATTCTGCCCCTGCTCTGGCTTTCGGCTGGCTGGGGAGCTCTGGCTGGCCGGGAGAGGCTGCGGGGCCTGCAGACGGTCCTGCGGCCTCATTGCCAGCCACCTTCCTCCTCTCTTCACAGCCCTGGAGGTCGCTGCTGCCTCAGATACCGGCTTGGGCTCAGATGGGGGAAGAAAGGCCAGGCCCTGGAAGGGGGAGGCCCTGAGGACGTGGCAGGTCACCGCCCGAGCACTCCTGCTCTCCAGGACCAGCTCTCGGGAGCTCAATATATATAATTGTGTCTTTGCGGCTCATGGCTGGAGGTAACGAAACGCCGTTGAGGAAAGGGCCGCGGTTCAATTCAAAGGCCGCAGTGCCCCAGCCAAAGGGTACCCCGCTTCCCTCACACCGTGTCGCCAGAGACAGGGGGAACCCCGCATTTTCGCCCCACGGCGGAACGCACCGTCGCTCTCTCGGTCGTTTCTCCCGGCGAGGGGAGGGTTACCGGGGGAAGGGACCCGGCGGCAGCCCCTGGGCCGGCACCGCCGCGCCCCGCACTGCGCATGCGCCGTGGGTACGTCATTTCCGGGCGGCCGCGGTAGTTCCGGGGCGCCGCTGCCTGGAGACGGCGCTGCTGCGCGGGAGGGCTCCGGTACGGCGGCCGGGCCGTTGGTGCTGTGGGGCTGCGTGATGCTGTGGGGATCGTGGGGTGGAAGGTGCTGGAGCTGAAGGGCTGTGTGGGGTTAATGCCGGAGCTGAGAGATTGGAGGGAGAGGTTAACGCTGAGGGAGGGAGGGAGGTTAATGTCGGAGCTGAGGGGCGGTGTGTGGGATTAATGTCGAAGCTGAGGGGCTGGGGGGAGTCTAAGGGGGTAATGGTGGAACTGAGGGGCTGGGTGTGGGGCTAATGTCAGAGCTGAGGGGCTGGGGAGGGTCTAAGGGGGTAATGTCGAAGCTGGGGGGAGTCTAAGGGGGTAATGGTGGAGCTGAGGGGCTGGGTGGAGCGTTAATGTCGGAGCTGAGGGGCTGTGGTGAAGGGCCTAAGGGGTTAATATTGGAGCTGAGGGGCTGGGAGGTGTGTGTGTGGGGGTTAATGCCAGAGCTGAGGGGCTGTAGGGGGTGGTGGTTTGTGGGGATTAATGCTGCTGGGGTGGTGGTGCAGGGGGCTAATGCTGGGGCTGTGGGTTGTGTGTAGGGATAATGCCAGATCAGAGGGGCTGTGAGAGGCCTCCTTGCCCCTATGCCTTATTCAGTGCCCAGAGCACTGGCAGGGCACATGGGCTCCTCTGCTGCCCATGGGCCGATGCTCAGGCCATCAGGGCAGAGGCTGAGGGTTTGGGGCTCTCTGCCCTGGGGAAGGTGAGGAGGGAGTGCTGCTCCCTGGTGCCACATCTTCTGCAGGAGCCTGTCTGTGCGTGTCCTGCACAGCCCAGGCTGTAGCAAGATGAAACACATCCCTGGGATTTTCCCCAAGGAGCCTGGGGAAGGTGTGGTAGAAGTAAGGCATTGAGCTGCAAGAGAAAAGCTGGTTATGGAGAACAGGTGTTCTGACAGGTGATTCCTGTCTGACACCCAGGAGGAGTATAGCTTGTCCTGAGTGACTGAATAGGTGTAGCTTGGGGAAAAAAAAGGCATGTTTTTCCCTTCCAGTCCCAGGTCAAGCTACAGGAAGTATACCAGACTCATAATTTTATAATTTTTCACTCATCTCTATCCACTTGCTACTGAATTTAGAAACAGCAGCACACTGAAAAGTATATTAAGCCTGCCTTAAGAGACATGTGCAGTGCTGAGTCTGTAGTTTTCTCACCTGCTCTGTGAACTGCCACCATTTCTTATATTCCTGAATTCTGCTCCTCCTGAATTGCTCAAAATGTTCACTTGGGCAGACACGCTGATTGATGTTCATATTTGACAGAGAAATTAATGAAAACTCCTGGCTGTTGGGGCTCAACTAGGAGAGTCTCTCAGAAGAGTGTGTAATTTGACTAAATGTGAGAATCCTGCCTAACGGGGATATATTTGCTTTGCTTTGTTTTCCAGTTTGACAGAGGAAATAAATGTTAAAGCAAATTAAATTCTGTATTTTGTAATGAGGCTTTGTAATTCTGTATTTTAATTATCTTTTTTTTTTTTAATTTGGTTAGGCTTCATCTAAGGTTGTTTTCTACCTGCTATGCAGAATAACAAGATTAGAGAAACTATCACTTTCTAGTCCTGGGAAGAGAATTAAAATGTCTGAACTGTACTTCTGGCTGCAGTGCCAGTTCTTGCAAGGGCCGTCTTGTCAACAGGGAAATGGAGGGATTACAGAACGTAATAAACATGTAAATAATAAATAAGATTGTTACTGCATGGGCTTGTTTGTCATGTGTAGTGCTTGGTTTTTGACAGATTCCTGCTACATTATGTCAGGAGACAGTGACTGCACCAGGACAAGTCCGTCGGCGGGGTCTCCATCAGACAACGAGTTCTTGCCGGATCGGCCGAGGTATGTTTGCTCGCTGTCTCCTGATCTCATTACCAAAGCCCGGGAAGAGCTCCAAGAGAAACCTGAATGGAGGCTCCGTGACGTGCAAGCTCTCCGAGACATGGTGTGCAAA
This sequence comes from Scolopax mira, assembly GCA_004320125.1. NCBI lineage: Eukaryota > Metazoa > Chordata > Aves > Charadriiformes > Scolopacidae > Scolopax > Scolopax mira. The sequence continues at coordinate 39,157 of BJBW01010060.1, forward strand.
GACTATCCCTCCCTGGGGACCTGCCTGGACGATGCTTTTTTGCTAAGATTCCTCAGAGCCAGGAAATTCGATTATGATCGAGCTCTTCAGCTTCTGGTGAACTACCACACCTGTAGGAGGAGCTGGCCTGAGGTCTTCAACAATTTGAAGCCATCTGCCATAAAGCCTGTCCTAGAGTCTGGTTTTGTCACTGTGCTGCCGCATCGCGACCCCGAGGGACGCCACGTCGTCTGCATCCGTCCAGGTATTGAAACACATGAATGTCTTTGCTCTTCATCTTCGAGGTGTGTCTGGGCCAAAAATGTGTTTCCTGCTCTCCTGTCAACACTGGTTACTTACGCAGAGAATGTGTCTTCCCTTTGAAAAGTTAACTTGTGAAGGAACATGTTTGTCGTTGGCCAACGTTATACCAGTTCCTTTTCCTGTGTCAGCAATAACTGCAGTTATGTCAAAACAAAAATGCAGTGAGGTGGGTTGATTAAATGTTAGGGGATTCAAGAAAAAAATTCATGTGTAGTAACTCAAATTGACACAGGGCTGCTGGCCTACAGTTAGAAGCTTGTAATTTGCTTTGACAGTAAGTGGAGAGAGGAGCCTGTGGCTTTGACTCCCGTGTAACCAATCGGAGCCTTCCCTGTGCTTTTGGTGCTGCCAGGCTTGCTGTAAATTTCTCTTCATTCATTCTCCTCCTTTCCATTTACCTGCTTTCTTTCTGAGCTGAAACTGCTTCTAATAAGCTCTGCTGGGTGGAGAACGGGGTTCTTAAAACCACTGCCTTTGCTCTCTGAAGTGAACATGAGTTGCCATTTGTCTCTTGCTTAAGAAAGGCTGCTCTCAACTAGAACTGTGGCTATTAAAGACTAACTTTTAAGAGTCCAGGAAAATAGAAAATCAGTTTTTGGAATGTGTATTGTTAGCTTATATTTACTCTTCGACTTACCATCCATGTCTTGTAACCTCAGACAGATGGACACCCAGTAATTATCCGATTACTGAGAACATTCGTGCCATATACTTAACGTTAGAAAAACTCATTCAGTCCGAAGAGACCCAGGTGAATGGAATTGTAATCCTGGCAGACTACAAAGGAGTCAGCTTATCTAAGGCGTCTCATTTTGGTCCTTTTGTAGCCAAAAAAGTGATTGGAATACTTCAGGTAAGACCTGAACTGGTGGGAAAATAAGCTTGTGCATTGTAAATGACTGCTTCTGTGTCTAGAGTTCTTGACTATGTTGCTGGAAAGTTAAGCATCTTGGCTTTTACTAGCAGAGTTAAAACACATCTCTGCCCAAATAGTTTCTTGCCAACTTACCTCACTTGCCTTTTTTTTGACTTTTGCATCCCTAAAACTAAATTTGCATTACAAATGTAGACTTTGAGTTGGAACAGAAAAAAAGTGGTTCTGCTTGGTAGTGGTAAGGAAGAGAGAGAGGGAGTGAGGAGTGAATTACAGATATATATACAGATATATAGTTACAGATAAGACACCCCTTTGCTTGGGTGCTGAGGGATGGCTCGTTACTTAAATGGTTCCCATCAGCCAAGACAGAGCAGGTCATTTGCTGTCCACTGGGCGAGTGCAAATGCAGGTACAGCTCCAAATATTCTGCAGGGAGGAATTTTGAATGGGTATGACCTGAGGATTTCTATCTGCTCCCTGAAAGGAGAGAGGGGGCAACAAGAGACAGTAATGAGGAGGATCTCTGACTGGATGTTTGGTAGGAAAATGATGGAGAGCAACTCAGAGCGAGGGTGTGAGCACAAGTGGAGTTGTACAAAATGGGAAGGTGGAAGGAGTGAGCACAAAGCACGAAGGTCTGATGATTTTAGTTGATGTTTTGCGAGCTGTCTGGGGGTGTGGGACAAGGAAAACTTCTCTTGAATGCATTCCCTCATTACTTTTATTCTGGCTTGAGCTGGTTGTATCTTGGGGAGAGGACAGTGGGAATCAGGGGAGTTTACAGAGGTGAGACTTGTGAGTTTATGAATGCCTATATAAAAACTCACTCCTTTAATTTTTGATCTAAGTGTGTCATTTAACTGTCTGAACCCATATTTAATTTGCATGAAAAGTGATGGATTTCCTGCTGTTATTTAGTGAAAATTACTCACAAAACAAAAGCTAAACTTGGTGAAGGATATAAAGGTATGGGTGATACATAAACATGTTGCATTGGCCTTGCTGAGCTGCATTTCTTGCAGAGATGAGCTTCACAAGGAGAAAAATACTCCTGCAATTACCTGCTTTTCACTCCAAGCATTAACTGCTTCCTTTCTGTGTGTAGAGCTAGTTATTAGGAAAAGAAACTCCACTGTGGCATGTGAGACCTTAATTGCTTATCAGGAGCTTTTGCCTTGGAAAAATGTTCCTGCAGATAAATTTCTCCAGCAGAAATCCCACAATAACTTGTTTTAAACTGTGGTGTACAGGAGACACTGTGTGTTCTGTTGGCAGCAGAGCTGTTTGTCGTTTGCAGTTAGCATGATAGAATAGTTAGAAAGGCAGGAAAATAGTGACAGTAGATTTCTTCCTTCTATGAAACCACATTTTAGAGTATCTTGGGCACCAAATCTTGTAGTTGGACACGTTGTTAGAACCAGCCTGCTCTGTGTGGGTTATCACTTTGTAACTGCCTCCTTATCAAGGGACAGTGATTACCTAAGGGCTTTTGTCAAGGGAGATGAAAAACATGAGAAATGAAGATTTACTGACAGAAATATCTCGATGAAAGGTTTTCTTGGCTTTATTTTTATGCCCACAGATCTCATCTTAAGACTATTTGATGTTGCAAGGTGTGTTTCTGTTGCCATATTGGTTTATGTTGGTACCTCAGGTGGAAGTTTGGGAGCCAGTGGGTTGTGCTGGCAGTCAGTCTCGGGAGGTTTTAAAAAAGAGGAAGATGGCAAATGTTTTTTTTAAACTGCATTATAAAAATCTTCTTTACCCTTCAGGATGGATTCCCCATTCGAATAAAAGCTGTTAACATAATAAATGAGCCTCGTATATTCAAAGGCATTTTTGCAATCATCAAGCCTTTTCTGAAGGAAAAGATAGCAAATCGGGTAAGGATTGACATCATTTCAACATTAATGCTAATGTTTGTAAGTTCCTTGCATGCCCACTGCAAGTAAAAACTGTTGAAAAACCTCACAGATAGAAAAATGTTGGTGCTTTTTGCTTGATCTAACAGGTCTTTTCTGCTTTACTTCTTAAAATACGCTTGTTGGGAAAATTCTTCACGAGAGAG
>BJBW01010061.1:753-11378 GCA_004320125.1 Scolopax mira
CCCGCAGCCCCCCTTCTCCCCCTGCGGCGGCCCCCCTCCGCCAGCTGCAAGGAATACCCTCCGCCGGCTGCAAGATTGAAGGGAGAGAGGCGTTTCTTGGTAAATAAAACAAAAGAAAAAGGAAAAAGGAAAAGGAAAAGGAAAAGGAAAAGGAAAGAAAAAGGGGAAAAAATGAAAAGAAAAAAAAGAAAAATAATATGAAAAAGAAAAAGGAAAAGGAATAGGGAAATAAATAAAAAGGAAAAATAAAAAGATAAAGAAAGAAAAAGTAAAAAAAAAAAATAATCCCCATTAGCTAGAAATTCTAAACGGAGACCCTGCGGTCCCGAGAGATTCCGCCGAGTCCGACCGGCTCCGGGATGCGGGGATTCCCCCGGGGCCGTGGCAGCTCCGGCCCCGTCCTGCTGCCGCACCGGGTGCGGGGCCTCCACCCGCACCCTCCTCTCCGCAGTGGGCACCCGGTCCGGAGCCCTCCGCTTGAGCCGGGTAGCCCGGGGACCGGCGCCCGGGTGCGGCGACCCCCGGGGGACGGAGCAGGTGCCCGGTTTGGGTGAAAACATCTAGATATAGGCGGCTGCGCGCACCTACGGGTCCGCACGGAGCGGAGCGCCCCTAGAGCTGCGGGTCGGAGCGGAGGCCGCGGGAAGCCGTCGGACGGCGGGGTGCGAACCCCAGGGGCGAAAGAGGAGTCCGGGAGCGGGTTTTTGAGGTCTTGAGGAAGCGGGGTGAGAGGCACCTCGGAGGATGGAGAGAGGGAAGGATGGGGGGGGGGGGGGCAGAAAAGCTTCGCCCGCACAAGGCCGGGGGGGGGGCTCTACTGAGAGCCTCCTTCTCCTCCCCCGACGGAGGGGGTCGGCCCCATCTCTCCGCAAGCTCCTTCGTGACTCCGTGTTTTAAGAAGCACGGACACAGCCGCATAGCGGTTTGAGACAAGTTTATCCCCGAGGGAGGGCGTCGAGGGTAGGAGAGAGGGGTCGTCGAAGCCCCCGGTGCTCGGGGGAGGGGGGGAGGAGAGGGAGGGGGCGGGGGGGGGGGGGGGGGGGGGGGGGGGGGGAAGGGAGCAAGGCGACACAGGTACCAGCGACACTGGCGCTCGGCAGGCTCCGCTCCCGAAATAAAGGATGCAGCTTTCGTCCCGCTGGAAATTAAAAACAAAAAATTAAAAAATATATTTTAAAAAATATTTTTAAAAACATATTTTAAAAATTTGGGGAGATTAGCAAGAATGGTTTTTTTTCCTCTTTCTCCCACGCCGGCCGTGGTGTTATAAATATAAATTTATGTTTATATATTGTATATATAATAAAATTATATTTATATAAATATAAATCTTCAGATCCTCTCGGGCCGGTACAAAAGGAGCTTGGCAAGTCAGAAATGACCACACAAACCAACGCGAGGTTGGGGGGAACTCTCCCGTTTCCAAGAGCCGGGAGGGAACGGTTTCAAAGACACACTTCCCCCCCCTTTCTCTTTCCATCCCCCCCTCCCTAGAGCAATGAGCTCACTCCCTGAACACAGGTATTTTCTCTCCCTTCCCCGGGACGGAGCGCGGAGGACCTGGGGTTCTGTACCCCGGAGCCCCGCCGTGCCTCCCCCCGCACCCCCGGCCGCAGCCACCGGCCCCGAGCACCGGGAGGACGCGGGGGGGGACACGGTGGGTTTCTCACGGCGGTGGCTGGGAAAGCGGAGAAAAAAATTCCTACCTCCGAGCCCCGACCCCCCCTGCGAAAACCGAGCACGTCCCCGCCGCCCTCCCGGCTGCCCGTTCCCCGCAGCTCTCCCCCCTCTCCGCACGGTGTGCGGGGGGCCAGCGGGCACCTCCGCCTTTTCCCTGGACGTGACACAAGCTTGAGTGTCTAAATCGCATGGGAATAAGGATTTTATTTTGGTTTGTTTTATTTTATTCTATTTTATTTTATTTTACTTTATTTTATTTTATTTTATTTTATTTTTGCAGACGGTGGGAGTTGGAGGATCCCACCGCTATCGCCTGCCCCTTCCACGGGGGGGCAGGAAGGAAACGGCCCCCCCCGAAAACAAGCCAGAGCTGCTCCCCTTTCTCCCCGGGGGTGTCGCCGGGAGGGGGACACCTGAATCGCCCCCAGCAGCGACTCGGTCGCTTGAGAGCCGCCGTCCCTAAAGCGGGGGGGGGACCAGTTGGGTCTCTCCACCCCCCCCCCCCCCCAACCCCGCAGCCCTCTGTGGGAAGGCACCCCCGGGAGTCACCCTTTCCAAAAACTGGCAGCGACTGTCCCTGAAAACTCCCTCGGTATAAAGAACGAAAAAAAAACCCAACCCAAACCAAACCAAAAAACAACAGGGAATCGGGCAACTTTTCGGCCTCTTTGTGGCCCTTCCCTTTTGGACGCGACAGTGCGGATTTGGGGTGACTCGGAAGAAAAAAAAAAAAAAATTAAAAAAAAAAAAAAAGCGGTAAGATGAGTTTTTAGGCGGTGTCTTTCTTACCCCTTGCTCCGCCGATGCTCCCCCCTCCGCCCCGGAGCCGCCAGCCCTCCCGGTTCCCGTCGCAACTCCGCAGGCAAACGAATACCGTCAAGAAGGCGATAACCCCCCGGTTATTCTCCCCCTCCTCCCCCCCAGCACCCTTTTCCCTCGGTAACGATTCCCGAATTAACCTCCCGCTTCCAGGGACACAAATTGACCATCAGGGAGAGGGGCTTTATTGCGCTCCTTTACGCGGGGCTGCAGATTAGCCCTGATTGGGGACTAATGGATTTTTCGTTACAATCGTTTAATGCAAAGAAGGGGGTGGCACCCCCCCCACCCCGCTTCGTTTTGGACAAGCCACGGTGCCTCTGCGAGCCCCCGCACCCCACCGCTTCTGAAGGGAGAGAAAAAAAAAAAAAAAAAAGAAGAAGAAGAAAAAAAAAGGGCAAAAAAAAAATCTCCTGACCGATCCGGGAATCTCTCCCTTTAATTTTGTTTGGTTTTTTTTTTCTGTTATTTGACTTCGCCGAACAGAGACCCCCAGGCCGAGCACAGCGCCGCATCTTCGGGGGCTGCCCCCGCATCGTTTCTTGCCGCCCGCTCCTCCTTCTTTCGCCAAAAAGAATTGCGGGGGGAAGGAACGGGCTGGAAAGCTCGTTTTGCTGGGCTTTTTTTTGGTGTTTTTTTTTTTGTTCGGTTGGTTGTTTGGTTGGTTTTTTATTTAATTTATTTACTGAATATCCTCTCCTCATTGAGCGCGGCGGCCGTTCCGTTGCAGGGGAGACGGGGATGCGGGAACTGGGGAGCTGCTGGTACCCGCAGCGGGAGCTGCCCGGCGGCGGGAGCCGTTCTCAGTGCGGGCACCCGAAAAATGACCGCTCCGAAAAGCGGGTTTTTTAGAAAGATTCTCATGCTTTGAGTGGGTTTGCTTATTATTTAGTGGCGGAGAAGGGAGAATGAGAGAGAGAGCTGGAAGGGGGGGAGAAGTTTAGGAGGGGAGAGAGAAACGAGGAGGAAAGAATTAAACAAGGTAATCAAGAGAATAAATCCGCTGAAAGCTTTCTCGGACCCAGAGACCGAATGAGCCCAGCGCGGCTCTGAGGGAGGCTCGCAAAACGGTTTGAAATCTAGTAAATGGATCCGTCTCTGCCTGTTTTAACGCCGATCTCGCTAGAAATCCTCCCCCCCCACTGCTCCCGCTACCCCCTTCTCCGCATCTGGGGGCCGACCGACATGGGGAGGGACGAGGGGAGCTCTTCTTGTCGGATCCGAGCTAATGAAAAAGGCGGTGCTGGTCTAGCAAGGCCCTCTTGGGGGGGGGGGAAGGGGGGATGGCGACCACGGCCTCCCCCGAACCGTCGTCGTCCTCTCCCCCCCGCCCTGCCGCCCCGCATCCCGCTCGCCTTCCCCCCCCGCGCACTCAGATACACGCACCCAGATGGAAGCTACGGGTCTGTCCCCTTTCTGCACGGGGTGAGGGGGGGGATAACCGGGGGGGGGAGAGGAAGTAGGGAGGGTACATGGCCTCGGCCCCGGGGGAGAGTCCAGAGCCTCCGGCAATGCCCCCACAACCCGCCCGCAGCCAGCCCCGCCGCGGCCCGCGCTCCGCAAGGGGTTAAGGGCCTTATTTTCCTCCTTTTGCTTTCTTTTCCTCTCTTTTTCTTTTATTTTCCTTTCCTTTCTTTCGTTTTTCTTTTCTCCCCCCCCCCTTTTTTTCTTTTTTTTCTTCCTTTTTTCCCTTTTTTCTTCCTTTTCTTTTTTCTTCCTTTTTTCTTTCCTTTTTGCTTTTTTTTCCCCTTTTTCCCCTTTTTCTTCCTTTTTTTAATTCTTTTTTTTTCCCTTTTGACTGAAGAACTGTGGATGTAGTTTGCGTAATATCTTTATTACTGAAAACTTCAAGGTAAGCGAGCAATAGAAACCAGATGTGGGGATGGGAGGAAGGCGACGGTAAGAGTCAGTGTAACGGGTAGCAGGAGTTAACCGGGGGAGGAGGGGAATCAGGTTGAATGGCGGGAGGGGGGGACGGGAGGGGGAGGAGAAGAGACGGAAGGTGAGTATTGATTTATTTTTAAGCCCTTTTTGGGTTATAATTGACCCTTCAAACCCAAAAGGGCTCCTGCCAGCCTCTTGTCCCTCTGCAAGCTCACCTCTGCCCGTTCCCAGGAGCCGGGGCCAGTTTTTTAGGTGCTTAGCGACCCTGTTAAAATCTCTCCCTGCTACCCCCCGGGGGGGGAGGCTTAAAGGCATGTGCGGGGGGGGATATGCGCTTTGCCTCCAATACAGAGGAGGGGGTGGCGAAGGGGGGGTCCCCGAAGCTGGGGGAGAAGCAGAGGAGGGGGCCGGAGCGAACCGAGTGTCACGACCATTAAAAACGGGCCCCGGTGCTTCTGCCTGCGCGGATTCTGCGCCCATCCCTCCCTCCCTCCCTCCCTCCGCGTCATCTGCTTGGTTTCCTTTTTTTTTTTTTAATCGTAAAAACTTTGGGGTTGGGGTTTTTTGGTGTTTTTTTTTTTTTTTTTTAACCCAGAAGATATGACCTCCCCCTCCGCTCAACTTCCACACCCCCCCCATACCCATACACTCACCCCCCTTCCTGGGCCCCCTCCCCTTCACTGTCATCATCCACATATTAATTGGGGGAGAGGTCTCTCTTTTTTTTTTTCCTTTATTTTTCTTTTAATTTTTTTTTCCCCTGTGAGGTGGGGGGGGGGGGGGAAGGAAGCTGGGAGAAGAGTCTCTGTAGAGTGTAGATAGTTCGGAGGGAAAGTGTGTGTGTGAGAGAGAGAGAGAGAGGGAGGGAGGGAAAGAAAAAGACCCCTTTTACTGTGCGAGATCTTAAGGGGGTTTGGAGATCTGGTCAGCTTTCAAGAACATCTGAATCCTCTTAGAGCTCCCTGGCCCAGCTGTGTGTGTGTGTGTGTGTGTGTGTGTATGCGAGAAGAAGAGAGAAAGAGAGGTTCCTGGTGCCCCTCCAAGCGCACTAAGGACACTCGGGCCCTTTTAATTTTAGGAATGAATGCTGATACTTGTGTTTCTTATTGTGATCCGGCTGCCATGGATTCCTACTACAACGCAGCCTCCCAGGGAACAGAAGGCTCCTCGCCTTTTAGGGCATTTCAAGCAAGTGACAAGTTCAGCCCTACTTTCCTGGCCAGCAAAGGACAAGGCTTTGGTGACAGCAGCGCCAAGTGCCGGAGCCGCTACAGCCAGCAGGAATGTCACTCCCTGGATGGCAGCGTCCAGGCTCCGGGCTCCGCCGGGGCTCCGGCTTCTTTTAACAAATACGCCCCCCAGCAGCAGCAACAGCAGCAGCCGCCCCCCCCGCACCTCTACATGCAGCGAGGTCCCTGCAAAACCCCCCCGGAGAGCAACCTCAAGCTGCAAGAGAGCAGCGGCCACAACGGTGCTCTGCAGGTCCCCTGTTACGGTGAGTCCTTGGCGTGTCGGCCGGGGGGGGGCGGGTAAAGCACCGGGCGGGGGGGGGGGCGAAACCGGAGAGAGACGGAAAGCGGAGGAAAACAAGTCCTCCCCGGGGGTCAAGGAGACCTTGGCCGCTTCCTCCACGCCCGCCGGCCAGCCTCATCCCTCCCGCAGTCCACGGTGCGGGGCTGGGGCCGCTGTGTGTCCCTTCCCCCCCCGCCCCGGGAATCTTTATTCTCAGCCTGGGAAGCCGCCTTTTCCTCCGGCTTTACCGCGATTCGAACCGTTCCTTTTCTGAGGAAATAATAATAATTAATAAAATAATTCAGTTATTAGGTCTTTGGGAGCTCAGGGAAATTCGCAGGGAATTGGGGGGGGGGGGGGGGAGAAACGGAAAGAGAAAGGAAAAGTTAAAGCGCCGAGATGCGCGAAACTTCCTCTGCGGGGACCCTCTGCCAGAAGAGGGGGGGGGGGGGAAATCTGTAAAAGAAAAATTTCTGGAAAACTTCACCGAAATCTGGGCTTTCCCCGTCTCTCACTTTCTCCCCTAATTACCACTCCCTTAATTGATTTCGGCGCGGCTGCAGATAACCCCCTCGCATCCTCTTGGCGGCTCATTAGCGGTAATTAAAACACTCCCTCGCGCCGGCGCTCGGTAAGGGCCGCTTTGAACGGGATGGCTTCTCTCGGCGAGGGGGTTTAAAAAGCAAATCTCTTCTTCGGAGAGATGTTTTCCCGCTGTATCGAGGCGAATAGGGAGGGGAAAAAAAAAATAGAATAAAAATCCTCAACCCTCCAAAATAATAAATAAAAGTAAACCCCCACGTTTATTTTTTTTTTTTTTTCCGAATGAGGGAAAGTGGAAATGAAGTCTTTTCGTTTTCTGCCTTCCCCGGCGCTCTCGGTGCGGGCAAAGAGGGGTTGCCCCGGTTTGGAGTCAGCGCCTCGGAGGGGTGCTGTACCCATCCTCAGGGTACCGCTTCCACTGTGACCTCGCTGGCCAGGGACAAGGACAGGACAAGGGCTGGGCCTTTGGGACATCTCCGGGATGTCCCTAAAACGGGCGGTGAGTGCGGGGGAGCCGGGAGAGGCCCCGGTCGGCTCGGCGCCCCGCAGCTCAAGTCTCTCGCCGTCGTTTTGGGCACTTCTCGCCCTCTTTATTTTTCTCTTTTGTTCCGTCCTCAGATTTAAAAGGAGGCAGAGGCGCCTTCCTCCTGCCCGTCCATCACCCGCTGCCTGCAGCCGGGGGGTCCCCGCACCCCTCCCCGCATCCCTGCTCCCCACAGCACCGGCGTGTCCTTTTTCTCTGGGAAAAGGGCATGAAGTCGCAGCTCCCTGCGCCCGCCCTTCCCGCTCTCCTCCGGGCCCGACGGGGCGGGGGTCTGTCCCACCCTGCCCGCACCCGGGGGGCCACAACCCCTCTCTCCGCGGGGTACGGAGGGACGGCACGGGGTGAGGGGGGGGCTGGTGCTTTCCAGGCCGCCATCCCGTCCCATTCCATGCCATTCCCCCCCCTCCCTGATAACGGCACCTCTTGTTTTTCAGGGTTGTAAAGCCCAGGGCGCTGCCTTAGTCCGGGATGGCACATTGCAAGTCCCCCCATCCTCCCCCCTAGAGCCACACGAATTTATCTGCCTCCTTAACACCGCCGGGTGTGTGTGTGTGTGTGTACATATGTCTCCCCATCCCGATTTATTTTCACGCGGGGTTTGACTTCAGTGGGAGCCCCGCATCCCTTGCGACCCCCCGTGGGATGCGGCTAGGGATGACGGGGCTGTAAGGAGAGGCGCTTGGATCCGCCGGGATAATTAAAAACAACAATAATAATAATTAACAGTAATAACGGCTAATGATTGAAGCTAATAATTAGGTAGATCGGAGTTTCCTACGGCGGCTGTGGCACCCGTTAGGTGACCCCCCGCCGTCTAAACCCCCCGCACCGGGCACGGCCGTTGTGTCCCGGGAACGACACCTCCCTCCGGGTCTAAAGGGACCCGGGTGATCACCGATCGCGACTGATTACACTCGGCGAGGGAAGAAGGAGCCGTCCTCTTCCTCCGCCAGCGGGCACAAGGATGGAAGGCGGGTGGAAAGAAGGGTTTTGAGGAGGGAAGCCGGGAAGCGGGGGCTCCGGTGCGGGTACCGCCGTGTAAAGACGGGGAAGGAGTGCGGGAGGCGGCGGGGAAATGCTGGCTGCTCTCCTTCCCGGTTGCCCGGGGGGGAGGCGGGGGGAGCGGAGAGGGGGCGCTGAGGGGCGGTCGGGAGTCCCTCGATTTAAAAAATAACATCTCGCCCCCATCCCAAAATAACAAACAATAACAAATTAGAGGGGAAAAAAAAAAAAAAAAGACACCAAGCGAGGACGGTAAAGCGTCGGCCCCCGGTGACCGGAGCTGCCCCCGGGGCTGCTGCGGGCCCATCGCTCCGACGGGGCTCCGCGCTGCCCGGGAACCTCCCCCCGTCCCCTCCGGGCTTGCGGAGCCCCGAGGTTGCCCGACAGGGAGTCACGGTGAACACGACAGGCATCCGTCGAACCGGCGGGAGTGGGGGTCCGGGCTCCTCCACTTCCACACACACCCCTTTTTTCTTTTTTTTTCTTTCTTTTTTTTTGTTGTTGTTGTTTGGTTAATTTTATTTTCAATTCTTTAATCAACAAGTCGTTTCGAGTTATAAAAAGCCCGAGCCTGCCATCTATTGCTCTCGGCATCTATTTCCAGATCTAAGCCTTTCCACCGCGTTGTGGGGATAAATATAGGCCGGGAAGAGCTACCGCCGTAAATCCGCGGAAGGGACAAGGACCCGCAAATCGCCCCCGAAGGGGCTTCCAACCCGGTGGCACCGGGCTCCCGGCCGGGCTCCCCTCGGTCCGGCAGCCGCTTGCCCCGGTTGGGGGGGATCCCGTGTGGGGCTTCCCGCTTCCCCCGCCGTCCGTCCCTTCCCGCACGGTAAAGAAAAAAAAAAAAATGCGTGTGTATGTGTGTGTGCGTGTATACAGCTTACCCCGCAAACCGGCACTGGCAATTAAAGCCGAAATCTTAAATAAATGCCCTCAGAGCAGGTTTTTGTATCTTGGTTTAGGAGGGGAGGAAACTTTCCCATTATTTACGCGCTGCGGTAATCGGACTTGGTATTTCTACCGCGTGGAGCCGAAGTAAGTTGTGTGTCTTGAAGCCCATGTGTGCATATTCCCGCGTACGCACCCGCGAATGCATCCCTCGATCGCCGTCTAGAAATCCGGCCCGGGCAAAAAAAAAAAAATAATTTAAAAAATTAAAAAAAAAAAATCCTTTAAAATCCTTTGGGGAGCGCAGGCGAATGTGATGGGGATGTTTGCTCGGAGAAGACAGAAGGGAAACGGGCTTTCTCTAACGGAGGAAATTCTTTAAGTGCCGGGTTGTGCAAATAACGAGCATTTCTTTTTATTTCGCGAACGAATAAAAAGTGCAGCGTAAAAGGGGCCTTATTAATAGAAGCGGAGAAAGCCGCCGCCGGAGGAATCGGAGGCTCCGCGACGTGCTGGGTTGTTTTTTTTATAAATTGACACTTTTAATGCGTTTCACCTTCCTTCCTCCTCCCCCCGAAATGTCATGTAAGCGGCAGGAACGAGCTCGCCCCTCCGCCTCCCGTTTTTAAGGTCTTTGCGGAGCCCCCCCACCTCGTTGGGCCGGGGAGGACAGGCCGCATCTGCCCCCTTCCCTCGGCTCCAGCCGCAGCCCCCAGCCCGGGGTGGGGGTGTGTGGGTCGGGGGGGGGTTGCCTGGGCCTTGTGACTCTTCCTCCACGCTGCCGAGCCTCCCCCCGACCCGGGGTTTGGGAACTGTTACCCCCCGCCCCCCCGCTCCCCCGGGGTTCTGCCCACCCCACTGCGCATCTCCTCCCCGGGGGAGCGGCCTCTGCCCCTCGCCCGGCCGCGGGGTGCAGAGGGTTTGGGGGGGGGTAGGGGGTGTATATGTGTTCCCCTCTTTCCCCTCCGCTTTGATCTGGGCCCACGGCTCCTACCCCGGGAATAAAAGCGCCGGCGGGGCGGCGGTTGTGCGGATTCTCCCCCGCACCCCGACCCCGGGGAGAGATGCGGGGGTAGGGGTGGGGAGATGCTACTCCCCGGGAGATGCGTGAGAGATGCGGGGCGGGGAGAGATGCTGCCGCCCTGATCCCCCCCCATGCGGGGGGGGAGGAGGGGGGGGGGGGCAAGAGGAGAGTATAAAGGGGAGAAATATGCGGGAAGGGAGGAACGCGGGGAGAAGCGGGGGAAGAGAGGGGTAGGGGACCCCGGCGGGCAGAGGGGAAGAAGAACCAGCGAGAGGAGGCAGGGAAAGAGGGAGGGGAGCTGGGGGGGGGGGAGACACAGGGCGGCAGGACCAGCCCCTTCCCGGGTGCTGCGGGGTTGGTTTGCCCGGCGAGGCTCGGCCGTCGGGGCTCCCGGCGAGCTGCTGACGCCGCCCTGGCAATCGCCCTCTCTTTTCCACAATAGGGCCACCAGATCTGCCATTCAAGGGCTCCGGCACCCTCCCAGGGAGGGGGAGGGAGCTCTCGCCGGGAGTTTGGCTAAACCTCGGGTTTGAACAGACGCTCCGGGAGGTGCGGGATCTCCTCCGCGGCAACCTGCGGGATTTCCTCAGGGAGCAGGAGGCGAAGGTAGGGCTCACGCTCCGTGCCCCGGCTGCTCAGGGCAAGACCGAGTTCGCGGCTCTTTCCCAAAGATGTTTTTTTGGGTTGTTTTGTTTTGGTTTTTTTCTTTTTTTTTTTTTTTTTTTT
>BJBW01010061.1:31932-43062 GCA_004320125.1 Scolopax mira
CTCATTGTCATTTTGTTGTCTACCAGGACCCCCAGATCTTTCTCTTCGGAGCTTGTGTCCAGCACAATTACTCTCTTAAGCAAGAGTTGAAAGAATGACATGAAGAGCTAGAACTGGATTTGAAAAGCCAGTGGAGGATTTTGGTAGGTTTGGTTTTGGTTTTTTTTTTTTTCTTTGAAAGCATTGTTGCTATGAAAAGTAGAAGTTAGACCATGGCTGTGCAGGCATGGAGATGCACCATGAAATGGGCACTGTAGAATAGGTCCCATAGGGATCTAGGGATGGGCAGGGTGGAACCGTGCCTGGGTGGGAAGGCAGAAGGACCCTACACCACTTAGTGTGGGAGCAGAGAGGCCATCCAGCACAGCCACATGCCACTTGTGCCACCCGCTTTGGGATGTGGGTTGACCACCAACAGGTAGACTCTGTGAGCTGTTGTGTGCTGGTAGGTGTCCAGGTGCCCCGGGCTACTATCAGAGCCCCCCAGGGCTAGGGTGGTCTGGGGCTCCTCACTGAAACCATAATGGTTTGGAGGAGACGTTGCCAGAGCAGGACATAAGCAATGCCCATACCCTGCAGGCTTCTTTGCCTGGAGCCTATGGGAAACAGCCCTATGGTGCTGCTAACCCTGGGTTTTGCTGGCTGTGTACCTGTCTTAGAAGCTTAGTCATCGAATGGTTTGGGTTGGAAGGGATCTTAAAGACCATCCGGTTCCAACCCCCTGCCCTGAGCAGGGACACCTCCCACCAGACCACGTTGCTCCAAGCCCCATCCAGCCTGGCCCTGAACCCCTCCAGGGATGAGGCAGCCACAGCTTCTCTGGGCAACCTGGGCCAGGCTCTCACCACCCTCACACCAAAGAATTCCTTCCTGAGATCTCATCTAAATCTCCCCTCTTTCAGTTTAAAACCATTACCCCTCTTCCTATGGCTCCCCTCCCTGGTCAAGAGTCCCTCCCCATCTCTCCTGGAGCCCCTTTAGGGACTGGAAGGGCCTCTGAGGTCTCCCCGGAGCCTTCTCTTCTCCAGGCTGAACCCCCCTCAACTCTCTCAGCCTGTCCTCACAGCAGAGGGGCTCCAGCCTTCGGAGCATCTCTGTAACCGTCATTCCATGGAGGTCTATGTGGACCATTCCAACAGGTCCATCCTTCCTGTGGTCTTCCAACCTCTTAGGTTCTGGGGCTGCAATCATAGGAGCTATGTGATAAAGTCTATCATGAATCAGTCCAACACAAAGTCATCACAGCTTGTCGTGTGTGTGCTGTGCAAAGGAGACCGATCATTTCAAGCTGGGCCCAAAGTTGTGTGCTTGGAACATCTCACTCTCCCTTGCCATCTGGATGCAGCTAGCTGAAGTCACACTACATTAAATTTCTGCACCTCCTTCATGGAGTTCACAGAAGAGATGTGCTGAGATGGGAAAGGCATTTTCTCTCCCAGTGAACTGGGGATGCAGGCAGCTCTCCTGCCCAAAAAGGAGCAGTGTGATGGTGGGGCTCCACGCACCCAGCTGTCCTGGGCTGTCCCATTGGGTGACTCAGGGAAGGTCTGGGAAGTGCTCGGATGGTCTAGGAGGCAGCCAAAGCACTGGAAGAGCAGAGTATCAGTGTGGGAAGCCAGAAAATATCCTTCTTCTACTGTAGTGAGGGTAAGGATGGGGTCGTAAGCAGTGAAGGAGGTACGAAGCGGTCCTGTCAGGCTTGTGAGGGTGCAATGATACTCACGTTACCTCCTTGTCAGGGAGATCTTCACAGTATGTAACTCAAGGTCTCCCTAGGTTTGATTAGAAACAGACACCCCAAAGTTTGCACTGAAACTTTGAGGCCATCTCCAATTACAGGAAGTCTGGGCATATCCATATGCAGATGTATGAAATTTGTTTCACTTCAGCAGTTAGCAGGACAGTTTTGAGGTCAGGGAGCCTGTTCTTAGGAAAGACTACTCTGGATGCTCAGCTGAGGGTGGATGCACACCATCCCCTCCCTACATCCACGCTCCCTGCCTTCCATCTCGCTCTTACTGCCCCTCTCTTGGCCACAGCTCATCCCTGCAGGAGCTGGAGATAAAGAAGCCCATGTCGGCTGCAACGTGGGAGCATGAGGGTAGTGTGGCCAAGGAGGGCTCTGGGCTGGGGGCAGGCAGGCCATGGGGACACTCACCACTTGCTCCTTGGAGCCAATGGCTCATGGCAGAAATCATAGAATCGTAGAATGTGTTGGGTTGGAAAGGACCTTTAAAGGCCACCTAGTCCAACCACCCTACACAAGCAGGGACATCTTTAAAAAGATCAGGTTTCTGAGAGCCTTGAATGTCCGCAGGGCCTCCACAACCTTTCTGGACAACCTGTTCCAGTGTCTCACCACCCTCATTGTAAAGAACTTCTTACTAATGTCTAATCTAAACCTACCCTGCTCTGGTTTAAAAGTGAGAGTTTGCCCCTTGTCCTATCACTATATGCCCTTGCAAACAGTCCCTCTCCAGCTTTCTTGTAAACCCCCTCCAGGTACTGGAAGGGGTTCTAAGGTCTCCCTGGAGTTTTCTCTTCTCCAGGCTGAACAACCCCAACTCTCTCAGCCTGTCCTCACAGGAGACGTGCTCCAGCCCTCTGATCATCTTCATGGCCCTCCTCTAGGCCTGCTCCAACAGGTCCATGTTGCTGCTGAAAGCCCTGGGCCCCGCTCCCAGCTGCAGCTTGAGCTCTCCAGACAATGAAATTATATCAGACCTAGAGCTTCTTCTCTGCATGTGTTGTGTGTTTGTGCAGCCTTCCTTGGCTCGTTGAACCACTTGAGCAGATAAGAAGCGGCAGGAAAGTTCCTGAGGAAAGTCCTCAGGTCTTGAGTTTGCTGTCTCTGGAGTCACAGGGAATCTGGGAGCTTGGGAGGCAGCCAGCACAAACACAAAGGGGAAAATGTACTGAGCTTCTTGACATCTTAAATAGTTAAAAAAAAAAAACAAAGAAAAAATAAAGGAGGAAAAAAATTCCTGGAATACTTTTATTTATCTATTATTCCATCTCTACTGACTCTCATAGGCAGTAGGTAGCCCATTGATACAGGCTTTCTGGAACTGTCTTATTATTGTTAGTTTTGAAAGGAGTAAATATGGGCAAAATATTCCTAGGGACAAAAGTGAAGAGCTAGACAACATCAGGCTTTGCTGAGCTTTCCAGGGAGCTCCTCAAAAGCCTGAGGGAGCAGCGTTAGAGCGATAAATCTGAAAACCCAGTAGGGTGGCAGTGGCATCTCCACTCCTTTCATCCCAGGCCTAATACAGAGGCCTCCACTCCTCTGTATTAGCTGGGTGATTTTTTTTCTCAAAATACTTTTCACAGCTCATCCTCCCATGCTTAAACTTGGGTCTTCCTTGCCCTGGTGGCCAAGAGTGACAGCTACGTTTTATCCTCCTGTTTTCACCCCAATCTCCTCAATGCAACCTTTCTGCTGCGAGGGTTAGAAAAGGGTGAGGACACGTACACCTTCTCGCAAGGCTTTCGGCTTTGAAGCCACGACAGAGCTGTTCCCAGAAGGACTAAACTCATAATATGCAGTGAATTAGGTGGTAGGATGTTGTTACCAAGAGATGAATGCTGGGGAAAAAAAAAGGCATTTCCAAAGACGTGGACTAAGATGCCTGTGCTGTCATGAAAGACCCTGGATATGACACTGCTGAGGGAAATCTCCCAGTGGGGACATCACTAGATGGTGGAGCTGTTTCCCAGAAAGACTGATCCAGGGCTGAGAACATTTAAAAATAGGCTAGTGTGAACATTTACAAAAAAAAAAAAAAAGAATAGCCAATTGGCATGATTTTGGCTTGGTAAGGAAAGCACTGGTAGGAAGTACCACTGCACCTTTTCCTTCCCAGACCTTTAGGAAGTGAGTCTAGCAGCTCGAGGTTAAACTCCATAGTAGGGCTACCATGGCTTTTTGTCTGAAGATGGCAGCCAAAAACGTGGGCAGGCAGGACACAGGGCTGCGGAGCACATGCCAGATGGACCAGTGGCTTCCACAAATTCCTCTACTTCTGGTCCAGGGACAGGCCTCTGCACCAAACAGTGGCAGGAGGCAGGGCAGAGATGCAGTCATTTGTCATCAGAGTTTGGGTCCTCACCAGGGCCTGGCTGTCAGGGCAGTGGTCCTGCTGATGGCTCCACCATGGCTGGAGGCAGGAGGTAGGCAGGAGAGGACACCCCACCACAGCATCCTTTGCCCCACAGCATCCTGAGGGCACATAATCCTGGTTTCACCCATAGTTGCCAAGCCTTTGAGCTCACTGCAGGTCAAAGAAGGTTGAGAGGTCCACCTCCTGCTTTGCAATACTGCTGTCCTGTATCATGGCCTGTTAATTATTATGCCTCCTAGGCTGCTGTGAGACTCGTCTCATTTCTCTTTGCCCCATACACAGGTTGGGGTCTTTCCACAAGTCCACAAGTCTTTCCACACCAGCCTTTTCTGTGGCATTAGGGGCCATTCATTGCCAAAAGCAGCTCAGGTCCTTGCAGAAGGCTGTGGGGTGAGCAGGGTGGAGGTGTCAGGCAGGGACACCTCTGCTGACACACCGCTGTTGCCTGGGGATGCACCAGCAGAAAGCAGATCCCATCGAGCACCCTGCCTGGCTGCTGGGTGCCCCTAGTTTCCTACCATGTGTCATTCAGCAGAGGAGCACGGATGGGCTGGTGACTGGAGACCATCCTCTGAGTTTGGGTCCCTTTGTCCTCAGAGACTGCTCCTGTGGCTGGGCCTAAGGAATGTAGCAGTTCATGGGGTTCAGTCCCACTGTGGGCAACAGGAGGCTGAAGGAGAACGAGTCATACAAGGAGAGGCTGAGGGAACTGTGCCTGTTTAGTTTGGAGAAGAGGAGGCTGAGAGGAGACCTCTTTGCCTTCTACAACTACCTGAAAGGAGGGTGTAGAGAGGTGGGGGTTGGTCTCTTCTTCCAAAGGAATCATGACAGGAGCAGAGGGAATGGTCTGAAGTTGGGGCANNTTGGGGCAGGGGAGGTTGAGATTAGATCTTAGGAAGAATGACTTTCTGAGAGGGTGGTCAGGCACCAGAAGAGCCTATCCAGGGAGGTGGTGGAGTCACCATCCCTGGAGAGATTTCAGACACGTGTAGACATGGCACTTCAGGGCATGCCCAGATTGTGGGGGAGTGTTTTGTATGTGTGTGTGTGTGTATGGTTGGATTCAATGATCTCAAAGGTCCCTTCCAACAGGGAAGATTCTGTGATGGTCTCGATGGAGTGTGTGCTAGGCTCATGGAAGGGATCTGGGAGGCACTGTTAGAGCTCACCCCAACCTCTCCTTCCCCAACTGTGCTGGCATCCATGGGCTGCAATCAGCCTTCCTGCCATGATGGCCACCTCATCCCTTGAACAGATCCCAGCCAGGTGCCCATGCCACCCATGAGCTGAGCTCCATCACCCTTTGATGCCCACCCAAGGTAGCACCCTGCCTGCATGTGGGGACTGCTGCCCAATTGCCATGGCTAGCTCTAATTGGCTGAACTGATTAATGGGTCAAAAGATTTACATCTGCTTTCCTCTCGCTCTCTCTTTCTCTTTCTTCCCACCCTGCCTCACCACCTGAGCAGGTAAGGAGAGCAGTTTGGGAGAGGCTGACTTGCAACCGAGCTCCGACCCTTCAGGAATGGACAGCAGCTACCTCAGCGTGAAGGAAGCCGGGGTGAAAGTACCCCAGGACAGGGCCAGCACCGACCTCCCCAGCCCCATGGACAAGGCTGACTCAGAGAGCAACAAGGGCAAGAAGCGGAGGAACCGCACCACCTTCACCAGTTACCAGCTGGAGGAGCTGGAGAAGGTCTTCCAGAAGACCCACTACCCGGACGTCTATGCCAGGGAGCAACTAGCCATGAGGACAGACCTCACCGAGGCTCGTGTACAGGTAACAGGGATGGCAAGGGGGTGGGAGAGCTGCAAACAAGCCCCTGATCTCTGGGGAATAAAACCATGAGCCCTCCAAACTGGTTGTCCCTTGCTGTCACCTGCAGCCCCACCACAGCTTGCAAGGAGGGCTGGCACCCCTCTTGGATACAAGGGACAGGCACAGGGACAGAAAAGAGAGATGTCCATGTCTGACAGTAATGCCAGCTCCTTCACTGGGGCTGGTGTCCTGAGCTCCAGCGACCACAGAGAGTCCTCTTGTCCTTGAGCTAAAGGGGCAGCAGGCAGGTAAGCCTCACCGTTACCCCAAACAAAGCCATTACAAACACCACTTCCTTCAGGAGAGTCGTCAGGGGACACGGGCTCATTAGGCTGAGTGGGAGCAAGCTTTCCCACGGTATGGGTCTCTCTGGCAAGATGGGGATGTGGAGGTGACTAGGACATTCAGTACCAGGGGGCATGAGGTGACAGAGGAAGGGCAATTCTTGCTGCCGACTTGGCTGAGCAGGAGCAGAGACCACACGAAGCCTGGTGATCTAGAGCAAAAAGGGGCTCCCACCACCTTGAGAGTCAAACAGCCGTGATGCGTTCTCACCGCCTTCACCCACATGGGTCCCATGAACCTGGTCCCAACCAACCTGGGTGTCCAGCAGAGCCAAACTCCACCCTGAAGGAGTGAAAGTCTCTCTGAATGCTGCCCTTGTCCTCTGAGCCAAGGTTAAACCAAAGGCCTGGCAGAACGAATAGAAGCACTATCACTTGGAGTGGACACCTGCAGCTCACATCTTAATGTCCATCAAAGGCCCTGCTGAAGCTCAGGCTCTCACTCACCAATCTAGCTACCCCGAGACTCCTGTCTGCAGGCATTTATCAGCTCACCACCACCAGAACCTGCATTAACATTGAGAAGAGCTGGTGTGCAGAGTCATTGGATTATTATAGAATCATAGAATGGTTTGGGTTGGAAGGGACTTTGAATATCATCCAGATCCAACCCCCTGCCCTGGGCAGGGACACCTCCCACCAGACCACGTTGCTCAAAGCTCCATCCAGCCTGGCCTTGAACCCCTCCAGGGATGAGGCAGCCACAGCTTCTCTGGGCAACCTGGGCCAGGCTCTCACCACCCTCACACCAAAGAATTCCTTCCTGAGATCTCATCTAAATCTCCCCTCTTTCAGTTTAAAACCTTTCTCCCTTATCCTATGGTTCCCCTCCCTGGTCAAGGGTCCCTCCCCATCTCTCCTGGAGCCCCTTTAGGGACTGGAAGGGCCTCTGAGGTCTCCCCAGAGCCTTCTCTTCTTTAGGCTGAACTCCCCTCAACTCTCTCAGCCTGTCCTCACAGCAGAGGGGCTCCAGCTCTTGGAGCATCTTCGTGGCCCTAATCCTCTTACACCAGGAAGACTCCCAGGTCCCGGGCAGCCCAGTTCTAACATTTATGAGCCATTGTCGCAAACAGTCGGGCCCAGCATCCATTTTTCTCTGTCCATTTACTTCCAGTTTCAACTAGCTGCGGGACTTTTTTCCTTGTCTACTCGCCCCAACGAGTTTGCAGTGTTCTTCTTCCCCACAGCTGTTTCTCTTCAGAGAGAGATGGAGACGGCTGCAATTTCAGCAGAATCCCATCAGTCCCGGGCATAGCCCTGCAGGATGGGCGGAGGAAGGCAGCACTGAGAGCCTCAGCCCAGACCTTGCTTTCCCAGGGACACATCCCAAGCGCTTGGCGGGGGTCTTCTGGGGCAGCTGTGTTACCGAATTCCCTTCACTCAGCAATGGGAATATGGTGATGGAGGGTGGCGAGCTCCTCCTGCTCAGGTGTGTGGCTAGCACGTCCTAGCTAGCCTGAAGGGCTGGCTAGCAGAGCCAGGGCAGGTGAGCCAGATGCATTCCACAACGTCATTATATATTATCCACTGTCTCAGGGGGTTTTCCTCCACTTTTCCACTGGATAACACTGCGGCCCAGGGAAGATGCACCTCCCCTGGCAGCCAGGAGGAAATCTGATTGAGGGAGGGGGGCAGCATGGAGGTTCCACCCTGCTGTGAGCCAAGCATCCCAGCAGCATCACCCCTCAGCATGGGCGGTTGAGAACAACCTCCCTTCTCTCACAACCACCACCTCTCACTTGGGATGGCAATGACAGGGGTCACCTAACAGAGGGTCTGATGGATTGTCTAAGTGGCCTGGCCACTCAGGGTGAAAGGGGTAAACACTTGCCTCTCACTCTGAAAGAGGGGAGATTTAGATGAGATCTCAGGAAGAACTACTTTGCTGTGAGGGTGGTAAGAGCCTGGCCCAGGTTTCCCAGAGAAGCTGTGGGTACCCCATCCCTGGAGGGGTTCAAGGCCAGGCTGGATGGGACTTGGAGCAACCTGGTCTGATGGGAAGTGTCCTTGCCCAGGGGAGGGGTGGCTGCAACTTGATATTCTTCAAAGTCCCTTCCAACCTGAACCATTCAATGATTCTCCCTGCCCCGCTGAGGGGAAGGACCCTGACCCCGGGGCTGTGGGCTGGCACCAGCCACTGGCCTCCCTGATGAGGAGCTGCCATGCTGTGGGTAGAAATGCAGATTCCCCGTCACTGCTGAGGGCTTCTGCATTTCTCCCAGTGCCAAGTGCTGTGGGGGCTGCCCGGGCAGGCTCAGGGGCAACCCGGGTCCCCAGGGGGCTGAGGGTGCCAGCTAGAGAGGTGCTCAGCCTTGGGACGATGGTGGCATCCACCAGGAGGCATGGGGATAGAGACTGAGGTGGCACGGGGATAGAGTTGAGGTGGCACGGGGCTCTTATGATGATGGCACAGGGCCCACAAAGGAGGTTTTTGGGACCAAGGCCTTTGTGAATCACGCCGTCTCCAGCTCTGGGTTGTGTTACAGCTTGTTGAAGCTTGGCTTTGGCCTCCCACCCCTAGGGGCAGCTCTGAGAGGCAGGGGCCTCCCCACTGCAGCTCCCAGGGCATCACCTTGCAGCCAAAGAGCAGGCATGAGCAGCAGTCCAGGAGATGGATGGCAAGGCCGATGCCTCCTGCAAAGAGCTAGGGCCCCACTAGCACTGAGGCAGAGGGTGGCAATCACAACTAAAAGTCAGGAGCCCTTTCTTTTCCTTCTGCAAGCCAACCAGCAGCTATGCACTGCTGTCAGGGCCTCTGGTCACACGTGGGGGTGTCTGAGCACACACCTCCTGCAGCCCCATGGGTTTTGAGGGGAGCTCAATAGTCCCTTTCCCAGGGAAGAGACAGTCCTCTAAGGAATGGTGAGTGTCCTGGGACAATTCCCCAGAGGCCAGCTTCAGCTGCAAGAAAGGCGAGGTGCCCAGCAGGTCTGAGGTGTGATGGTCCCTCCCAAACCTGAGCCAGCTTTTGGCTGGAGGTGATCCCCTCTGGCCAGGCTCTGCTCCCTGAGGAGCACAACCCAGTTCCAGCCGTGCCACGGGCAGGAGGAGATGTGGAGCCCAGACAGGCAAGTGGCAGCTCTGGGGTGTTTTTGTTTTGGTTTTTTTCATCCTTTTCCCAAGCTTTCATTAGTGAAAGAGCTGAAAGAGCCCTGAGTGGCTGGGGAAGAGCTGGTGCCAGCAGCGGGCAAGGGGTGGGCCATGCTGTCTGCCAAGTGGTGGCACCCCCAACCTGACCCCTCTTCTGCTCCCTTTCTCTGCCTGACTTGGTTTCCAGCCATCAGTGCCAGGGTCTGACACCATCAAAGCTAATTCCTCCCCCTGCCACTGCCATTTCCCCTCCTTCCCCCCACAACCTGGCACCTTGTTGCCAAGAGCTATTAAGCCACTCCACATCCCTGTTTTTCGAAGTGAGAGCCATGGGAAAGCCCTGTGCAGGGGCAGAACCACCCTCCCACCAAGGGCTGGGGCTCTGAAGCACAAAGGTGTGCACTGTTTTCATGTAGCTCCTACACAGCCTTCATATCATAGAATGATATGGGGGAATCATAGAATCATCTGGGGTTGAAAGAATCATAGAATCATATGGGGTTGAAAGGGACCTCTGGAGATCATCCAGTCCAACCCCCTGTCAGAGCAGGTCCACCCAGAGCAGGTCCCACAGGAACGTGTCCAGGTGGGTTTGAATGTCTTCCAGGGCTCTGCCACCCTCACAGGAAAGAAGTTCCTCCTCATGTTTAGATGGAACTTCTTATGTTCAAGTTTGCGCCTGTTCCCTCTTGTCCTGTCCCTGGGCACCACTGAAAAAAGACTGGCCCCAACCTCCTGACACCCTTCCTTTAAGTATTTGTAAGTATTTATCAGATCCCCCTCAGTCTTCTCTTCTCCAGACTAAACAGACCTAAGTCCCTCAGACTTTCCTCATCAGAGAGATGCTCCAGGCCCCTCATCATCTTTGTAGCCCTCTGCTGTCCCCTCTCCAGCAGCTGCCTGTCCTTCTTGAACTGGGGAGCCCAGAACTGGGTGTCCCAGTGCTCCAGATGGGGCCTCATCAGGGCAGAGAAGAGGGGGAGGTATGACCTCCCTCCACCTGCAGGTCACACTTCCCTATGGCCCCCAGGAGGCCATTTGCCTTCTTGTCCACAAGGGCCCATTGCTGGCTTATGGGCATCCTGTTGTCCACCAGGACTCCCAGGTCTTTTTCTTCAGAGCTGCTCTCCAGCAGATCAGCTGCTGGTGCAGGGGGTTATTTCTCCCCAGGTTGCAGCACCCTGCACTTGCTCTTGTTAAATTTCATTAGGTTTCTCTTGGCCCATCTCTCCAGCCTGTCCAGGTCTCTCTGATGGCAGCACAGCCTTCTGGGGTGTCAGCCACCCCTCCTATTCCACCCCCTTGCCTTCCTCTTCCATAGCTGGGGCCTGCAGAGCCCCAGAAGGAGTTCCTGCTTGACACCAGCAACTGCCTGAGCTTCTTCCAGCCCATCCAGGACTGGAAGGGGATTTCTGAGGCAGTGGCACTAGAGAAACACAGTAAACACACATGTGTTTTCACACACATACGACCCTCCAAGCCCAGGTTCATATCTCTTGGGCTCCAAGTATCCCTGCCTCCTGACCTGCCCTGTGGCAGGAAGGAGATTTTGCTGCCAGGGAATATAACCCCCCCTTCCCCCGAGACAGCCTTAGGATTGCTGTGACCCTTAATGAAATGGTTTTTGTGGTGGCTCTGTGATTCAGTGGGGAATGTCAGAGGGGAATGATAGAGAGGGAAATGTCAAACCCTGTTTGCTGTAGCAAAATCACTGCCTGGGAAGGGAAGGGAAGGGAAGGGAAGGGAAGGGAAG
>BJBW01010062.1:0-37311 GCA_004320125.1 Scolopax mira
CCTTGACAAAATCCTTTGGCAGGAGGGTCTCAGCCCTGGCCCCTAGAAGGAGGAGTCAGAGCCTGGCAGCGTCTGCAGGTCGCGATTCCTGGGTATGGGGCCATTACGTTCAGGTGACAGTTTGGATCCCTGGAGGTATTTAAGAAATGTGTGGATGTTACACTTCAGTGCATCCTCTAGTGTCATGCTTTAGAGGCTGAGATTGTAGAATTTTTTGGGTGTGTTGGTTTGGTTTTGTATGTGTTGCAGTTATCTTTGGACTTGCTGGTCTTGGAGCTCCTTTCAAACTATGACGATTCTGTGAGATAACATGGATAGTTAGATCATATGCTGCATATCTAGGTAATTGAGATCATTTGTTTTAAAAATTGTTTTCAATTAAGTATAGCTTTCAACATATTTTTTTTTGGTTTTAAGGTTTTCTTCAACATTACTACTTATGTTAATAAAAGTTGTTTCTTCTTGCTATCCATCTGAATCTGTCCTTGTTTTGTTGCTGTGAGGCTATGAATGCATTTAGGCACAATTCTGCATACACTTCATAAACTCATATCCGAGATGCCAGAAAATGCGATGTTCCATGTTTATCTCGCCATATTCATGTCTGCCTTAGGAAAAATATCTTTTAGTCTATGGTGATGTAAGAAATACAGATATCAAGATTAGCCTTCAAAATTAAATTTACAGTGAAGAATGGGGCCACTACAAAAAAAGATAATATCCTTTATTGGGAGCTGTGACTTGTATTACCAAAATATTTGAAAGAGGATACTATTTCTGTATTCAAGCAAAGTAGGATAAAATAATGATGAGGATAATAATAATCAAGTATCTGGAATTAATTGTACTGGAAAACAGATCATTTTATCTATGTACAAATCCTTTTATGTGTTATTTTTTCTTCTGTAGTGAAAAAATACATTGCCTTTAACCAACTCTGTAATACACTATCTATGTAGTTTCTAAGTCTTGCCACTTGAGTGCACTGTTTAATAAAATCCATACCCGATTCCTGCTTTAAGTTAGAGGTAGTAGTCCATTTCGATGTAACCAGCATATAACTGCTGGAGCAAAACCAAGCAAACTAGAAAATACACAATGGTGATAAAATGGAGTTGTTGGGATTTTTTGGGGTTTTTTTGGTTTTTTTTATCACATTCAGTATTAATAATAGGAGCTATGACCCACCTATTAGAAAAAAATATTGTACAGAATAAATAAAGCTGATAAATCTATCACTTTGTTGAGGTTTATTCTAATTTCTCTCTGTACATCTGATTTTGATATACTGAGTTTTTTAAAGGTCATAATATACATTTGCATCTCTTTTAACCATACAAAAAGCAATTGTAAATGTTGATCTGCATGATCTTCTCTAAGACAGAATGTTACACTAAATGAGCCCCTCTACCCTCTTGTTATCACAAAGGTGGCAAGAAATTTTGCATTCATAGAATCATAGAATGCTTTAGCTGGGAAGGGACCTTAAAGATCATCTAGTTCCAACCCCTAACAACTATGATGTTATCATCTGCAGTGTCTGAGGTGCTTAGGGAAAAGTACAAATGTCAAGTAAATAAAGGTATACCATGAGGGAGAAATGTGAGATATGCTTGGGAAAGAATAATCTTCCATTTACAGTTCACAAACGACAGGATGATCTTGTAAAGGAATATAGAAAACTATCAGACATGACAAATATCTTGTACCTCTGATAAGATTGTTGAGTGAGGGAACCCAAGCAGGTCATAGAGGTCAAATTCAGGGATCTAAAGTTAAAAGTATTTGAAGCTGACCATGAAAGCATGTGGAATTTCTACAGACATCCATTGACAATTTAAGTATTTACTGTTCTTGTGAAGCTTGATTTGGATATTATTTGAGTTTTTTTAGAGTGTGCCCTAGCCTGATCCTTTGTCTTTACACTTGTTCTCAAACTGAAATCAGTGTTATTAGGCCATAAAAGAACAGCTAGTGGCTACAAATATTATGTAGATTAAGAAGAACTACTAGGCAAAACCCAAGGGTTTTGACACCCTGAGTTACCTGTGGCCATTGCCTATATTTCACAACAGATTATATCTGCATTGTCACACATTTATAAATAATTATCAGAAAATTTGTAAAATATTTCACAAAAACTACACTAAACCCCTTAAATCCAAAGGTCCTCTAGCTCAAATTGTTGTCTACCCATACCAATTCAAGAGGCTAAAGAATTCTTGTGAAGGAAGGTATCACCCTTCCACTACTCTCAAAGAATCATTTAGGCTGCCAGAATTATGTGTTTTAGAACACTGGAAGGTTGTGTCATAATAGGTCAGAAGCTACAATCCTTCAAAGAAAGAAGGATGATCTCTACAGCAGGAATACCAAGGGAGTTTTTAGGAAGAAGAGTAAAATTGTCTGTTTCTTACTGTGAAACCTTGGACTTTCTGAACCTTGAAATAATGTTATCTATTTGCTTCGAGACCAGTAAAGGGGGATCAAAAAGTATCTCTCACCTTCAACTCCAGGCTATGCTCCACATAACAGAAAAAAATCCTGTAACACCCATCCACTTCGTGTATCATTTTCTTCTTCTCCTGGCAGTATCATTAATAGCGATGGATTAGCTTACTATTACCTTCATTCTCTTCTTCATGTTCATGAACAGCTTCTGCTCTTCCTACATTAAACTCAGGGGTCCAAAATTCAATTTTCTGCTATTGATGTGACACGCACAGTGACATACAAGACAGCCTACACTAAGGGCCCTTCAAGCTCTTCTGTGATGTGACTGAATTGGCGCTGCCCAGTGGAAACGGTTAAACTTGTGTGCTCAAATAACTATATGCTGGTAAGCAAAACCACCACGAAACTCCAGAAAACACTATCAAAGTTCTTTTCTTTTGAGGGTCCTTGGCAAATCCTCAAAAAGGAAACCTGAACTTTCCTTTTTATCAGCTGCACAAAAAATCAGGGGGAACAGGGTCTCTGGTGCGTGAAGAAAATAATCAGTCCTTGAAATGTTCCAAATGAGTAATTCTGATGGTCTTTTTCATCCTTTTGCATGTTCACCAGCATTACTTAGATGTTCATCCTTAGACGATTGCTTTTAGGGATACAATACTACTTTTTATTGCTAATGCTTCCTCTTTGCCATTAGGTATACAAGCTGACAGAAAACAGAGAAAGCATCGTTGAATTTTACACTTTAGAGACATTCCCCCTTTTTTGAGTTCTCAAAGCTGTAAGCTGTTTTCCAGACAAAGTTCTGCAGTAAATATTGCTGAAATTCTGTTGTGATGTCTTTATAGAAGTAGAGAAAGAATAAAAGCAGTTGAAAAATTCAGATGTTTCTTCTTTATTCCAGATTGCCTTTGAAGTCTACTGCATGAGCTAGTTCTATCTGATTAAACTGCTAAACCAGGTTCCTCCTGAAGAGCAGTATGATAGAACCTGCCATTTAAATTTTTTTTCCCTTTCCCACATTTTATACTTACCTAGTACCAGATAATATTTCTCCATAACACTGCACCAAAATTACTTTTTGTCATTTAAATATGAGACAGGCAGAACATAAATGTAGCTCTGACACTGTCTACTGAACAGTAGAACCGGTCTCAGCTGGTTCCCTGTGAACTGATGTATACTGATATGAAGTTATGCTGCTGCACTATCTTCACATCCTTAAACCTTCCCTCATTCCCTGCCACACCTGGCATTAACAGTGAGGCAAGAAGGTCACAGCCCAGACCTGTGACTGGTTCAGCTACGTATGTGCTTGCTGGTGACACAGATGGAAAAACAACTTAGGCTGAATGATAAAAGGTGGCATACAGCAGCTGCATGTTGAGGTGGTGATGAATATATGGAATTGTTCTTTGAAACTCTGAAGCACAAGCCTGCTACCTAGCAGGTGCAATAGATACAGGCTGGCTGTAAATTCTGGTGACATCTGGACAACGTTAAAGTGATGTGTCCTGAAACTTTAATAAGGAGTTAATAAGGAGACAAACCCACCAGTTAAGAGGTAGATCATTCATTGTGTTTCTGCACATAGACTATCTGGATTTAGAAGACAGAGGGCTTGGTGATGTGGAAAGAAGACCTGGCTCTGAAAAGAGAGGTCCCTGAGTAAAAGTGGTCTTACAAAGTGGAAAGGGGTCCAGAAAGCAGAAGATGAAATCCTGGCCGAAGGAAGATCCTGTGAGGAAGATCCTGGAGATCAGAGAGCTGTGTGGAGATGAATGCCATGGTGTGCCCACAGACCTTGGCCAGAAATGCCCAACACTGGAGGCTGCTGGAAATGTTACAGCAGGAGCCAACATGACTTTCTGCCTGACCATCCCAGACTAGCAGGGACCTTCCTACAGAGGAGGCAAGTTGAGACCTGGGAACATGACGTGAATAAGAGATTGTGCTGAATAATCAAGCAGGACAAAAGTTCTAATCTCTTTGGTTCCGAAATAGGTTCCGGCATTCAGATCCACTGTGGGTTGTCATTTACTGTGTTGCTCCCAGACAGATGGACAGCTGGTATCTACAGGCTTGTAATAAAAAAAGGAAGTTTTTTTGTTGATTTTTAAATTTATTTATTTATGGGTGGGTTTGTTTGTGGGGTTTTTTTTTTGGCTAAGTTTCCTCCCTATGACCTTGCCAAACTTGGTCAAAATTATTCAGAGATTCAAAAGTAATGAGGGAGGACAATCAGGTAGACAGGCAGGACAATCAGGTAGACAGGCGGGACAACTGCATAAGCCTCACTTACTTAGAAAATGAGGATAACAAGAACTTAGTAATCTCCAACACTGTAGCTTTTTATTCTTCTCTCTGCAATTGTGCAATACAAGAAAAGCAAACACAAAATTGCTTCATACAGACTTAACATTTATTTATGTGGAAGATTTTGCAATTATTCTTTACTATGTCTAATTGCAGAGCTGAAACTTGGTTTTCATTTTTCTGGTATTACAAAAATGGCAGTGGTTTCCCTTTCCCATTGCTGAAGAGTAAAAAAAATACAAGGATATAATTTTAATTAGCAAAGAGAGACTTTGATAGGTAGATGCAGACATTAAAAGTACTAAGAGAGGCAATGTTTAGAGGACTAAAACATTTGTTTTGTTCACTGCACATTTGATTCCTTTGTAGTCATTAAAGATCACATTCTACAGTATCTCAAAAGATGCACCACAGCAAGAGCTAATACTGAAGTCACCTAGATATGAAGGTCTTCTGGCAGGAAAATAGAGAAATACTCCAGATATGTTCATATTATCAACAATTATAAAGTATGCATGGTGTATATCACTGTGCCTGGTGGCTGGTGTCAAACAAAAGAAGCTGTGGCAGTGCTTAATCCCCTTCAAATTGAACACACATACAAGACGACACTTGTATAATACCACACCAGTCTGTCAATGAAGAACAGTGGAAAACTGAAATAGACTTGAAAAGTCTAAATTAAAAGGATGATTTGTATTTCTGTGTAACTATAAAGACTAATGCTTGTTCTGCAAGCAACAAAAGTTGTAGGAATCCATCAGTAAAATTTAAAGATTTAAAAATTTAAAAGATTAAAATACGCCAGTCTTCAGTCTCCACATTTCTTCTTCCACATTTGTTTCAACTCTACCTTCAAAGAAAAAAACCACAATTTTTTCCAAATAGGAGCTTTAGAAAAGGTGGAGCAAATAAATTGAAGAATTTATATAAATAATTATTTTTTCTTAATATTAATTTCACAGAATCACATGATAGCTGGGGTTGAAACAGCCTCTGAAAGTCTGTTCCTTCTATGTCTCCATGCAAAAATCAGGGGCAACAGAAACAGCTTCTTCAGTTGGGTTTTCAGCATCTTCAAGGATGGAGGGTTCACAACCTGTCCAAACAACCTGTTCCAGTTCTGTCAAGCTGCTTTCCAATCAATCAGCCTCAAGGCTGTGCTGGTGTGGGCTGTCATTCCTTCTGGGGTGCATCACTTTGCATTTCCCTTTGTTGAACTTCATGAGGTTGCTGTCATCTTGTTTCTCCAGCTTGTCAAGCTCTCTCTGAGAGACATCTGGTGTATCCATCCAGTGTATCAACCAGTCCTCCCAATTTCCAGTTGTCTGCAAACTTCCCAAGGGACAACACTGCACCATCATCTAGATTGCTAATGAAAATGTTAAACCCTTGTATAGACCCTGGGGTGCATGATGGGTGACTGGCTTCCAAGGTGACTTAGTGCCACTAATTACAACCCTCTTAGCCTGGCACCACTTTTAAACCCACCTCACTGACCACATATCTAGTCCATATTTCATCAGCTTGTAAATAGGTATACAATGGAAGACTGTCTAAAATCTTACTGAATTCAAGATAATTCAGCATCCACCACTCTCCTCTGATCTACTGTGCCAGTCATCTCATCACAGAATGCTATCAGATTCTCAGTCATGATTTACCCTTAATGAATTCAAGATGGCCACTCCCAGTCACATTTTTTGTCCTTTGTATAGTGTGGAAATAGTTTCTAGTAGTATTTGTCATACCTTCTCTGGGATCAAGGGGAAGCTGACTGGTCTGTACTTCCCATGATCCTTCTTCCCATCCTGCTTGGAGATAAGAGTGGCATTTGCTCTCTTTCAGCCTTCAGGAGCCTCTCCCTGTTGCCATGACTTTTCAGAGATAGCCAAGAGTGGCCTCACAGTGACATTGGCCAGCACTCATGGGTGTACACTGTTTAGTCCAAAGGGCTTGTTTACATCCAGTTTGTTTAAAAGTTCCTCGATTATGTAAGTCTTCATTATACTTCATCAGAAATCCTCACTGAAATCAAGACAACTAAAGAAAAGGAGGAGAACTGATCTCTGTTTAAAGATACAGCATGGCCTCCTTTTGTGTTTAATATGAAAGGTCATATTAAGGTCATTCTGGAATGACCCTTTCTATTGTGCCTTTATATATGTGTTTATATTAACTTCTCTCTTTTGAAGTTAACCTTACTGTGCCTTGGCATAGAAGGGCTAAAACTAAAGTTAATGTGACTCAATTTTGCATGTAAGAAAGAGAAGCTACTGCAGTCTGATGAGATGTCCTGGCAGCCTCCAGGTTTCCCTCTATATGCAATGAAAGCACATGGCTTGTAACACCACTGGGTAAAGCAGCATATTACTGTGCAGTTAACCACTTTTGCTGAACCCTTTCAGTGGACCTCTGTCCCCTAGAGAGTCAAGAGAGGTCATCTCTTGTGATCTCATGTTCAAGAGATGTCATCCTTCTGTTATTCTTGAAAGCACCAAGAATGATGTAACCCATAATGAGTTGAAAACAACTGCAATAACATTCAGTGTAAGACCTTAGACTGAGAAATGTTAAACAATAGTAAAATAGTATTGCAGCAGAAATAGTTTCCATTTATACAGCATAATTTTTCGGTTTTGTGTGTGCATTTTTAAGAACAGAGTTTTCTCAAAAAATGATAGACTTCACAGCAATGGTCAGCATAGGCATTACTAAATCATAGAATCATTTATGTTGGAAAAAACCTTTAAGATAACTGAATCTAACTGTTAACCTAAGACTGCTAAGTCCACCACTAAATCACAGCCCTAAGCCCTACAGCTACACCTCTTTTAAATACCTCCAGGGATGGTGACTCAAGCAATTCCTTGAGCAGCCTGTTCCAATGCCTGACAACCCTTTTGATGAAAAAAAATGTTCCTAAAATCCAATATAAACCTCCCCTTGGTTTGTATGGCACAACTTGAGACCATTTTCTCTTGTCCTATTGCTTACTACTTGGGAAAAGAGATGACATCTCTTGTTTCTTTCAGTTTCCATTCTCTTGACTTTGCAAAACAAGTGTTATTTGTTAAAATTATTTTCTGTCAAGTTTTCTGAAAGTTTGCAGTTCTTGAAATACTGACTGGTGGCTTATTTAACAGATGAGGCTACTCTGCTTGTTATACCTCTACCGAGTTAATAACTTGGTAAGAGCTTTCATTTCTGCTTGTGTTTGCCTTTCTATATAGCTTACTTCCATAACCTGAAATTCGTCTGAAGTCTTCCGTTATTTTTTACGCTAGCTCCCTCTTCCACAGCTCTGAGCTTTCATCCCCTTTATAGCTATTCTATTTCTTCTCCTCTCTACAGTCGTATTTTAAAGTCTGTTATCACTTTCCTTTCTCCTATGCTTCCTTAATACTTCATTTATGTTCTTTTTGCTGTGTCCATTTGTAAGAGTTAAAGTCATTAGTCTTTTGTTGTACACAGGAACACATGGAGTTTTAAGTAGGTGTCCAGTTTTGAGTAGTAGAAAGCTTCACTGTACAGTAGAGCATTATTTAATGACAGTTTGGAAGTACTGGAAGGAATAGATAGGCTAGAGTAGGCTCAGTTTAGTCCTACATATGTCTTTGGCATGCCGTGTAAACAGGATGTGAAGTAAGATAAAGCTGACTGTTACATGCTCATGTTAAAGTGTTCTTGGAATATCAAAAAACCTTACAGTTTCCAAGAAAAAAAGAATGTTGGCAGACTGCTGTGTCAGTTTGTTTCAGTAAGTTGCTAAATATGTTCAGTTTGGTATCTTCATGTCTTTGGGGGAGAAAGACCTCAATGTGAAGGAAAAGAGGAACTTCTCATACAAATAGTAATCTGTGTTCAGGTATACTGAAAATATAAGCTGTATTCTCTAACAGTAAGTCACTGGATTCTAGTTTAGAAACTCTGGATTCAAAACTAGAGAGTTTTTGACCTGACATCTCCAAAATCTGAAATTCCTATTTTTCACATCTTTCAATCACTTTCACTGAAAATGTTTTGGATAGCCTTTCTTCAGAACAGTAATATCTAACTTTTCCCTAATGTAAATCGGGCAATACACTGGAGTCAGAATTAGAAATAAGTTTTTATACCTTATCTTTTTTCTGTTACAGTCCCACTGTTTCAGTTTTGTTCCAGCTTCCAGCTGAGTTAGGTTTGCTGCAAATTGTTCACAAATTAACTGATCAAATGTAGTTGCTGGTATTTGCCATATGGTAATATCATTTTGTGCAATAGTATGTGGTGTTAGAAGAAGGAAACTTTTTTATTCTACTCATTGTTGCAAATACTGATTTTTTTGCAGATCAATATCCCTTTACCCCAAAACCAGTTTAGGCAGTTGTTTTCCTTGTTACTTTCCATGCCACCATCCTACATCTCCATATATCTTATTAATGCAATTATGCTTAGGTACTAGGCTGTTTTCATCACTCACCTGGGCACAGTAAAAAGTAAAGCACTATCTGGCGCAATAACATAAGTTATGATGAAAACTTTTAACGGGCTTTTACAAATACTTTGGCAAAAAAATCTTTCTAAATAGAAATAATTTAGAAACTAACAATTATACTAAAACTAATTTTATATAGTAATTTATAGTAATTTTATTGATAGTTTTCTCCATATGGCTGTTTACTAAAGACTGTTGCCTTTAAAGACAATTTAATATAAGATACTAATTTGAATGAGAAGAAAATTTTGAAGATATGTCCAGTGATGGGCCGGACCTAGCATTGTAACTGTAGGGATAGTGTCATTAACAGGGTCTGCAGCTGTTGAAATACATCGAATCTAATGGTGAATGGAAAATTGAAAATGGAAATGCAAAAAAAAACCCAACAAAAAAACCCCCAGCCCTTCCCCCTCATTCTCCTCTCCCCTTCCCCCAAACCAGAAAAACCCAAGAAATAAGAGGTAGAGATGGAATAACAGAACCACAGAATCATAGAATTGTTGGGTTGGAAGAGACATCAAAGATCATCTAGTTCCAACGCTCTTGCCATGGGCAGGGACACCTTCCACTGGACGCTGTTGCTCAAAGCCCCTTCCAGTATGGCCTTGAACATTTCCAGGGATGGGGCATCCACAACTTCTCTCGGCAACCTGTTCCAGTGTCTCAGCACCCTCACTGTAAAGAATTTCTCCCTAATATTTAATTTAAATTTCCCCTCATTCAGTTTAAGACTATTATCCCTCGCCCTATTCCTCCACTCCCTGATAAAGAGTCCCTCCCCATGTCTCCTGTAGACCCGCTTTAGGTACCCAGAAGGCTGCTATAAGGTCTTCCCAGAGCCTTCTCTTCTCCAGACTGAACAATCAAACTCTCTCAGCCTGTCTTCATAGGAGAGGTGCTCCAGACCTCTCATCATCTTTGGCCCTCCTCTGGACTCAGTCCAATACTCCATGCCCCTCGTATGTTGGGAGCCCCAAAACTGGACACAGTACTCCGGGTGGGGTGTCATGACAGTGGAGTCTATGGGCAGAATTGCCTCCCTCGAGCTGCTGGTTTTTGTTGTGGCCCTGGCTATGGACTGGAAGCCACATTTCCTGGACTGGAAGTGCACATTGCCAGCTTTATTGAGGGCCCAAATTAAATGCCTCTGTGCAAATGCATGTAGCATGGGGAATAAACAAGAAAGTTAGAGAGGTTAGAGAGGTCTAACCATGCCTGCAGGGTTAGAATGTTGGCAGGGGAGCCAAAGAGGGGCTGCTGCCCTCTATGTCAATGACCAGATGGAGTTCATGGAGCTCTGGCTGAGAAGTTGACCAAGAACTTATGGGACAATATTAATGGGAGGGCGGGAACAGGTGACATTACAGTGGTGGTCTGCTATAAGCCACCTGACCAGGAAGACTGAGTGGATGAGGCCTCTACTGACAGATAAGAACAGCTGCACATTCACTAGCTCTGATCCTCCTCCTGATGGAGGACTTGAACAATTGGTATCTTTCAGAGAGAAAACAAAGCAGCCTGTATGCAATCTAAGAGATTCCTGGAATGCATTGGTGATAACCTCCTTCTCCAAATGATAGAGTAGCCAACAATGAGAGGTGCTATGCTGGACCTTGTTCTCAGCAACAAAGAGGAGCTAGTAGGGAATGTGAAGATCAAGGGCTGCCTTGGCTGCAGTGATCATGAAATTTCAAGGTTTGAGATCCTTAGGGCAGTGAGGAGGGCACACAGAAAACTCATTACCCTGAACTTCAGGGTAATGAGATAAAGCAGACTTTGGCCTCTTGAGAGACCTGCTTGGTAGAGTACCACAGGATAAACCCCTGGAAGGAAGAGGGGCCCAAAAAGCTGGTTAATATTCAGGGATCATCTCCAAGCTCAGGAACATGCATCCCAATGAAGAGCAAGTGAAAAAAATATGGTAGAAGAACTGCCAGGATGAACAAGATCTTAGACAAACTCAAACACAAAAAGGAATCATACAGGGGGTGGAAGCAAGGACAGGTAGCTGGGGAGAAATGCAGAGAAATTGTCCAAGCAGCCAGGGATCAGTTTGGGAAAGCTAAACCCCAGATAGAGTTAAAGCAGGTCAGGGATGTTAAGGGCAACAAGAAAAGCTTCTACTGATACATCAATGATAAGATGAAGACTATGAAGGAAAATGTGAGTCCTCTCTGAAGGAAACGGAAGATTTGGTTACCTGATATAGGGAGAAGATACTGAGATTCTCTGTGAATTTTTGCCTCTGTCTTCACAAGCAAATGCTCTAGCTACAGCATCCAAGTCAAAGGCAAAGGCAGGCACTGGGAGATACTGTCCACTATAGGAGAAGGTCAGGTTTAAGACAATTTATGGAACCTGACGGTACACAAGTCCATGCGACCTGATGAGATGCATTCATCGGTTCCCGAAGGAACTTAATGTAATTTTTCTAAGCCACTATTGATCATATTTGAGAAGTCATGCCAGTCCGGTGAAGTTTCCACTGACTGGAAAAGGGGAAACACAACCCTCTTTTTTAAAAAGGGGAAAAAGAAAGATCTAAGGAACTACAGGTTGGTCAGTCTCACCTCTGTGCCTGGCAAGCTCATGGAGCAGATCCTCCTGGAAACTCTGCTATTGCATGTGGAAAATAAGGAGGTGATTGGTGACAGCCAACATGGCTTCACCAAGGGCAAGTCATGCCTGACAAATTTGGTGTCCTTCTATGGTGGGTTTACAGCACTGGTGGATAAGGGAAGAGAAATTAACATTGCCTACCTGGACTTGTGAAAGCTCATGCACAACATTCTTGTCTCTAAATTTGAGAGACATGGATTTGACAAATGGACTACATGGTGGATGGTCACACTCCAAGAGTTGCAGTCAACAGATGGATGTCCAAGTGGCAACCAGTGACAAGGGTTCCTCAGGGGTCAGTACTGGGACCAGTGCTGTTTAACATCAGTGACATGGACAGTGGGATTGAGTGCACCTTCAGCAAGTTTCATGATGACACCAAGCTGTGTGGTGCGGTTGACACGCTGGAGGGAAAGGATGCCATCCAGAGGGACCTGGACTGGCTTGAGAGGTGGGCTTATGCAAACCTCATGAAGTTCAGCCAGGTCAAGTGCAAAGTCCTGCATCTGTGTTGGGCAATCCCATGCACAAATACAGGCTTTTTGGGGAATCCAAGAAAGAGGTGTAGGTGCCAAGAAGGAGAGAGAAAGGCAAAGGGAGAGGAAGAGAGAGATACAGAGATGGAGAGAGAATGGAAAATGCTTCCCAGTGGCCATCCAGGAAGAGAAGTATGCAGGGCTCCCCAAATGAGTGTCCTCCACCAGTTCCCTCTTCAGTGGAGAAGATGGTCCCCCCCTAATAGTATTTTTCCCTGGATAACTTGGTATCTTTCCTCATGAGATACACAAATTCCCCATTTGTTGTTCCTGCTTTCAAAGCTGTTATTGCTGACAGTAGGTGCTGGGTGGACAGTGCTGGTCAGGGAGTGTGCTGCATAGCTGGCTTATTGCCGAGCTTTCTACCACCACTAAATTTCGTATACAATAAACTAAAATTCTCTATTTATTGTTGAAGACCACTACTGATGTGGATTTAAAGATTCTTCAGATACAGAAATCCTCAATTACATAGTAGAGACATAGTAAAGTCTAGACAATAAAAAAGTTTTAAAAAAGCTGTAAAGGCTAAGGTGAAAGATCAGTAGCAATTTTGATGCTTTCTCAATATTTACATGGCTTAAACTACCCAGATTGTATCAATTGCAATTTGTTTAAGGTTGTTCTTTTTGTGGCTGCTAATGGCATATGTTATTATTTACAGTAGTATTGGTGTAGTGCATTATAGTTTTCATATATTTGGTCATTTGTTCTGTGCTGTGGCTGTAGGGACCACAGACGCATCACAGACCTGGAATGTTACCTCAGAACACAGGAACAGATACAGCCTGTAAGGACAATTCACATGACATGCAGCCTACATCTTGCCATCTGGATCCATCTGCTCCTCACCAGCAGCTTCATCATCATCAGATCTTGAGGTCATGTAGCCTCTGAACAACTGTAGTAAGAAAAAAAATATGCTTTTGCTGCATCATACATTTCTCATCATGACATTTACAATCCTTCTTACATTTTTCAGTCTGCTTGAGTAATAGCCAAAGTCTTGAGGTTTCAGAGTTTCACATTGCTTTGTCATTAAATGCATCTTTTAACAAAGTCTTTCTACTGACCTGGGCCAGTGTCTAGTAAGAGCTTAACAAAATAAAAAAGACCTTTCCTAAACCAAACACAGTTAAAATACAGAACATTTTTGACAAAGTATACGAATTCTAGATGAAAGCAGTAGCTCCTTGTTTTAAAGAAAACTCTGCAAAAATTAAGTCATCATGTTTTTTTAGAGGAGTTTCAGTGAGGTATATAAAAATGTGATTTGCTCCTTTAAAAATGGGAGGCTCACTTATTAATACAAATTTAATGTGTATGAATAGAGAGGACCAATGGGTGAGTGAAGGGTTAGCAATGTACGTGGGTGGGTAGATAAAGCCAACTGAACATGCCAAATGCGATAATAAAAGAGCCAGTTCTTGTATGATAGAAAACATTATCTGGGCTTTATGGGTAAAGAAATATAGCACATCCGCTTTAAACAAGTTCATTCATGTTACAAGCAGTCCAACTATTGCTGTTGGCGCAATGCCTGCAAAGCCCATTTAATAGCTGGGTAAATGTTTAAGCAGTGAACTTGTTTCCAGCTCTCTAAAACCGAGGCTACACTCCTACTTTTAATATATCTATATTGCCATAAACCCAGCATCTGTCCTTGAATCAGCATTGGAAGGAATGATTGATAGTAAGAACAGTATCAATGATGTAAAATATAAGAATATTATTTATGAATATGTTCAGGCATGATACAAAAATACTGTCTAAAAATTTGCATGCAGTTCCAGGGAAGGCAGTTTCTGTCTCCTCCGAGAAACCAAGGTTTAAAAGTTTGTTTTTACTATTTCCAATACTCCTTGATTTCCCACAGCAGTTAGAGCCATGAGAATATTGATGTGAGTAAGTTAATGTACAGATGTAAAAGATTGTGTCCACGTCAGACTTCTTTTATTCGGAGGTTTGGCTTCCTGCCATGCGTTCAGGCAATAAATTGGCTGTAACAGAGCTGCTTCTAGCATTCTGCTGAGTAGAAGTATCCCAGCAGAGACAATAGGAGGCAAAATAAGGTAAGCAAAAGTGGAAGATTACAGCAGGGTTTTCAATAGGCTTCAATTTTAAGATTATTTTATCAGACTGCTTGTCTAGATTTTAAAAAAATAGCAATTTTTTTTTCAGTTGACTTTAAAGTTTTCTTCTGAAATCCCTTCCTTAGTCTAGTTTATGTATTTTTTTTTAAATAATCCTATATTTAGTTTAGAGTATAGATTTTGTAAAGTCTGTCTGATTTGAAGGAGACAAAAACCTCATTATTTATTAGCTGTAAGATGTCAACCTTTCTTTTTAATCCGCTGTTAAACTGTAACAAAGTTGGAGCAATTACTTCTGTTCTTTGGAAGCAGGACTGTCAGCTGCAACCCAATAAATTCAACAAAACTGTATCTCATCCTTTAACATTCTTAGTGATACTTTGTTATGAATGTAGCAATGTGGTATGAAATCATATTTGGATCATACCACCATGCAAATGAAATCCAAAATTTTAAATTCTGTTTTCATGTACTGAATTTGATTTAATTTTATGATCAGATATGTCTGTGTGTAAGTGGAAGAGAGAATGATGGCTAAGAACAATTGAGATCACTAAGGGGGCAAGAGAAGCTTGAGAACAGATTTTCTTTGCTGCCTTCATATAAATAAATAGATATGGTATATGTAGCAGGAAAATTTTTCAAACTCCCTGTGATTTTAGAGTGATCTTGGTACCCTTGGCCACAAATATGCTCAAGTATATTTGATTTCAGCAGCTTAAAGATCTATACTTTGAGCTTTCTGTTTCCTTTAGCTTAGATGTGAAACAAAACAAAACAGACTCAAGTTTCCAAAACAAACAGCGATTGACTATATTTGCAGCCAAGAACAGTATTCAGCTCTTCCTAGCCCTTTTCAAGTAGCATATACCTTGCAGAAGAGAGAAAAGAACAGAAGAAACAGGCATGAAGGACATTAAAACAAAGAAATAGACATAGGGAAGAGACACACAACATTTACAGCTATGATTAAGAATGATAATAGTGGGAGCAGGTGACATCTGTGTAAGAAGATGACATGAAAGTAGAGGTTTATTGAAACAGGAGTATTTTTATGTCACTCAGTTTTAAGGAACATGTGAGAAAATTCAGGCTATGAAAGCTTTTGTTATTTGTTGTAATGAGCTTTCTTTGTTCTGGAGAGCTAACAGAAGTGAAATTCTACCATAGACTTGTCCATTTTCTTATTGTTCAAACAAGCTAAAATAATTCAACTTCATTACAGTCTTAAGTATAGTCCTTCATAAATTCGAGATTATCTTTCTCAATAGAAAATTTCCAAAAATTTATCCACTTCCTATATATGATTCTCAAAAGTTTATTTGAACTGCCCTCTTTAAGAATTCTTTGAGGTCCTAGCTTGTAATCATTCTCCTTCTTGTCTTACAGCAGTGGGTGTATATAATGCAGATGCAACATTCTGAAACTAGATGGTTAGCAAGATATCACATTAATTCTTAAAAAAATCCTTATATTAAGCATTTAGGACTAACTTAGCATACATTAGCATTAGTAACTGCAGTATGTGAAGGGCAAATGCAGCAGAAAACAATTCCCTGGCTGCTTTACTGGGTATAAAAATCAGGAAATTGGATCTTCAGAATTTCTGATCCATTACAGCCAAACTGGAATTGCACTTATACTTTCAGTAGAAATGTTCTGTAAGGGATTAAATATTTGGCTTTGAGCATCCTAGATCTAATGAAGCCTTGAAACTTTGTTAAGGCTGAACACCTAGCACGCTTACATGTCTCAGGATCCACAAGCTGGTATTATGCCCACATACTCTGCAGAGCCTGATTCAGCTAGATATTTATAGAGATCAGATCCCAGTGAGAACTTAGTGGAAATCCACAAAGGGTCTTCTTTTTTGTTTAGTATGCTCAGTGATAAAGCAATTTCAGCAAGATGAAGAAGACCCATCCTTTATTTTCTACCCCTGACTACAAGTTACCTTTACTAGGAAGAATAAGTTAATTCTTTCTAATAAACTTTTTACTTTTCAGTGGTCTAACTGGATATTTAGTTATAACTAAAGAGCCAAAGAGAGTGAAAAGGAGACTTAGTTAGTCTTTGCAGACAAGTAAGAAGAGAATTGACAGGGACAGAAGTCTTCCATTTCTACCATTTCACATAAATATTTAATGTGAAAATCTGCATCAGTGAACTGAACCAAAGCAGATGATGGAATTTCCCCTGCCATGTGAATTCACCAATCATTACATCAGTGTCAAAGTCATGATCTCTCTGGCCTAACTGATATTTACTTATTCTGTGCAAGGCTGCATGGGGATAAAATTATAACCATCTTTGATTGATTCGTTCACCAGGGTACCAGACAAAATTGAAGCTCATTTTTTTTTTTGGAAACAAACAACAAAAATGTTTTTTCAATCCAGCTAGTGAAGCCCAGCTAGCTTCCCATGATTGAGAAGCGTAAGTAAATTAAATTGAAGTTATGTAAACTGCTTATATTTTATCTAGGATGAAGTCTTTTAAAATAAATTATTTTAACACAACTGAATCCATAATAACCTGCATCTTAGTGGAAGTGTATTTACCATCACTGGAAATACATCATTTTTGCCTTGCAAGACACAGACTTGGATCATAAAAGAAGTCAAACATTTATTGGGTTTATCCTGCTTCTTTAATTGTTGTTTATACTCTTTCTAAATTGTGTCTCAAATGAAACATGAAGTAGTGTGTGACAAATTCTAACCCCTTCTTTAGCACTGGAAAAACAGAAGCAACACAGGCTATCAGGATTTCTGAAGTGCTTCTGCAATGCTGCTCCGCTCAGGCCGCAAAAAGCCCTATGAAGTGTGTCTCCATGAAAGGCAGTCTGCTAAGACACAATCTCTGCTGAAAACTATGAAAGCAACTCCTAGAGACTCAGGTAACTCTTTCCTGAGTCACACGTATGTTTGTAGTCTTGGAAAGATGATTCCAATCCAATGCAGAATCCAACCAAATTAAGTATCTGGAACAACTTCTTATAATAATTTCAAAAATAAAGATACCTGGAGGAACAAAAAAATTGAAAGCTTCCTTTAAAACAACTAGCACAGAAATACTCCCCAGAATTGTGACATTAGATTCTTCATACCACTAAACTGAGACCTCTAGCTCCCTGGAAAAGAGTGAATGATATCACAGGGCCACCAACCCTTTTATTTTGGACACAGTAGCAGTTCTTGTAATTCTAGCTAAAAGTAGAGTTCTTACACTATAACTATTGTAATATAACAATTTAAAAAGTTGTGTTCTATTGATAACTGTTATTTGCTGTCCTGTTGCTTCTTCTAACAACCCATTCTTTTTTTGGGAGGCCTGACAGCCTTAATTGCCAGGCCTTTGAAGAGAAGGTCTTTGCCCATGCACAGACCAGTTGCGCCTGTTCTGAAGATCCAACGCAGGCTGTGTTAGGCTTGCCACTTCTGGAGGATGCACCTTGGGCTGTTGGGGTGTGCATCATCCGGCTCTTTTTGTTGACTGTTCCTGCAGAGTTTCTATGCAGCCTAAACAGGATGAAAAGAAAGCTTCTCAGACACAACTACTTTTTTTCTTTTTTTCAAAATGTCTGCTTAAATACAGATGTTTCGGAGGAGGTGCATCAATATAAAATGAGTTACAAAGTTTTCAGTGCCAGAGTGTTATGTCACTGCTGGTGCATGCATGTTGAGTAAGCTGTTGTTTTACTTGCCTAACTGTTCTGGCAATGAAAGGAGTGCTCATCTTACAGCATACCCTGGAGGTCTATGTGGTCTTGGAAATGTCTTAACTGCATTTGAAATCTCAAAGCTCTTCCAGTAAAAAAAAAATGTTCAGCCTAACATAATCAAAATTGTGCCTTACAGTGTTATTCTGTAGGTGTTTGACATCCAACTGGTTGCACCTACGTCCTTCTGGCATTCAAAACCACACAGTTGTGCTCAGCAGTGATGGGGAATGTTTTCCCTCTTGACAGCTTTTAGCTATGAAGACCTGATTTTTTTCCAGTAAGAGATGTCAGGTCCCCAAAATAAATGCTGCGATTTTAGGTAGCCATATTCACACAAACCTAAAACTCTTGTCTGCATGCAAATCCAGTTTTCAAAGTGCAAAACTGAGAAACAGGCAAGTACTTATCTATACAATAAGGGAAACTAGTCTAGAGACAGTATGCTGCAGAGATACTTTCCCTACAACACATCTTCAGAATGAAAACTTATAACTTAATTTAGTGTTTTTCACATCTGCCTCCATGTGCAGGCTCCTGTGCACAACCTTACGTTGGCTCAGGCTCCACACGGGGCTCTTTGCCCCACTGTAAGACTGATCATTCACCAGCCAACTGCTAATTCAGGCTCCCTCTCTCGTGTTCAAATTTATCCTGTACCCGTTGGTCTCTTTCAACATAGGTACCTGCAGGTTGCCCACAATTCCCCTTCTTACACTGTCCCTCAGGCTCTTGGGTTGGATGCCATTTTTTCAAGCTCAAGTTTTTGCACGTTAACTCTCCAAATAGTTCGGTGTACATCTTTTCTACTGCCTTCCAATCGAAGAAATATTTACTTTCCCTCTTTGCAGAACCACCAAGCCCCCACACCCGCTGCTTAAGCCCACTCTATAATTTCTATTATATGTTGGCGGTACTGTTCATAGTTCAAAAATACATAGGTTATAAACTGAGGACTGCTATAAGAATACAGTTGATCTTTTTATTATGGAATTTTACCATTTTTCTGTTGCTAGTAAAATTAATTACAACTTATTTT
Source organism: Scolopax mira (assembly GCA_004320125.1). Taxonomy (NCBI): domain Eukaryota; kingdom Metazoa; phylum Chordata; class Aves; order Charadriiformes; family Scolopacidae; genus Scolopax; species Scolopax mira. Next base: position 19,256 of record BJBW01010062.1, read on the forward strand.
TTGATTAGTGTTTAGTCTACGACAAACACTGAAATGCTATATACTGACTGAAGATTCAAAAACAGTACATTTTGACATAGATGAAGATGGTCATCATGAAATATGCACCAAGGATTCACAATCCCTTGAAGGTAATATGCTTTTTATACCAAAACTCACCAATCATATGTTTAGTTCTACATTTGTTGAATGTACTGTTCTATGAAAGGTGTTAAGTTTTGGGCCCCTCATGATACAACACTGAGGGAACTGGGCTGTTTAATCCAAAGAAAAGGAGGCTGAAGGCATTGCCCTCCACAGCTACCTGAAAGGAGGTTGTAGAGAGGTAGGGGTTGGTCTCTTCTCCCAGATAAGGGGTGATAGGACAAGAGGAAACGGCCTCAAGTTGTATCAAGGGAATTTTAGATTGGGTATTAGGAAAAATTTCTACACCAAAGGTGAAGCACTGTAAGAGGCTTCTCAGGGAATTGGTTGAGTCACCATCCCTGGAGCAAAGTGTAGATGTGGCACTTAGGGACATGGTTTTAAGGTAACTTGGCAGTGTTAGGTCGATGGTTGGACTCGATGATCTTAAAGGTGTTTTCCAACCTAAGTGATTCTATGATCCTCTGATTGTATGTTTTTTGTAGATGTAACATTATATTGCACTGTTATGAATATTGTTAGTGATATAAGAAAACTTTTATTCCAGTTTGCTGTAGGTAGCTAATATATTTCAATTACAAGAAGATTATTTTATTCACTCCCATTTCTGTTAAGGGGAAGTTTAGATACTTGGCTATGGCTAAGGGAATGAAAACAAAGGTTATCCTCAGAGACAAGGGCAAAATGGAGAAAAATAGAGAAGATTTTGGAATTTGCGAGATTATTTTATTTTTCATGGAACTCTTCTTTTATCTCAAATGAGGTTTCTCTAGTTGACAGCAAAAACAGTAGCACAACTAACATCACAGGAACAGTTATCAGAGGTTACTCTTTGGGTATAGAAGAGGCAAATAAAAACAAATACAATTGTCTAGAATAATATATTTTCCAGAGATGTGAAAGTAGGGAGAAAAAACAATAAACTATATTCATAGCCAAAATACAGGAAAAAGTTGCAATTTGTAAGATAGCTATCAACTTACTGAAACTTTATTTATTACAAAACACCAGTTTTTGCAGGAATGAGAAATCCGTTCTATATGTTTCAAATAAAGACATAAAAAGGCTTGTTTGATATATTTATAAACTAAATAATTGTTATTTTAATTTTTATTCTATTAAATTATAAATAATGAAAACTGCACTGATAAGGTATTTAAGTGTTCTTTATATTTTTTGAAGTGTACTTTTTATCTTTTACTTGATAACTTCATAGAATTTTGCAATAACTCGAACAATTAATATTGCTAATTTGTGAACAGACACAAAACCCGTATAGGTATACAGTAGAAGGAGTTTGTGAGCACCTTTGTAGTGTCACAATCCTGGTGTAAAAGATACTGATGTTCCTGGAAGAAAAAGAAAAAAAAAAAGTGCTGTGCCATGTCACATTCTTGTATATGTAAACACCACAAGCATATATTAATGATATAGTTAAGTCATCTTAGGAACCAGCTGTAACCTGGATGTTTGTGACTTGGATGTGAAGTGGGTGATGCCTTCCTCAGACAGCTGGCTGTATGATTCAGGCTGGTATTAGAAAAACCTGAAACCCTGTGCTATTGCTACCCATTACTTTCCAATATTGCACATTTCGCATCTGCCACCAAAGAATTTCAGGCTTCTCTTTAGGCCTTACATCTCATTACTGATCTCTGTTTTCTCAGGCGTGTTCTCGTTTGCAAAAGATAGTTAATCAATGATTACGTTTATTAGACTCAGCGTTCAGACTTCAGGGCACCTGCTTACAAGTCTAACTGTAAAGTCTTATGGGGTTATATGAAGTCAGACACCTGCAGGAAATGAAATCTGATGCCAATTGCTATTACAAACTCTTTCTCAAATTATGTTTTAAAAATTAATCTGTTTATGACGTTTTTTAATTTGAAGAAAGTACCTATCTATTTCCACATATTTGTTAAATCTCTTCTATTTTTCTGTTTTAGATATTGCGTGGTTAAGTGTGTTCACAAAGAATGAACCAGCAGTTACCGGTAAGACTCCTGTGGGAATAAAAGGTATCATTCTCTTTGTTAGGGTATGGTTTTGAAGAGATATTTGAGGGTATGAAAAGAAGTAGTAGTAGTAGTACTTGACTTTAGGAGTAACATATGCCAGATTTTCATTTAGGTCAGATTGATGAACAATTCTAAAAATTAAACAGCCTTTCTGTGTTCCATAAGAAAAAGTCTTCAAAGTCACAAAAATTGGCTTAGCAAGTTATGAGTAATGTCTTGAGCTGAAGATAAATGTATATGAGGAAATAGAAGGTATACATGATTTTCTAGCATGCTAGAAAATCTGGGTTGTTTTTTTTTTTTTTTTTTTTAATAAAAGTGTGTGTGCTCTATTGCTCACATATGGGTCAAGAAAAGAAATGGATATGAAGAAAGAAGAGACACATATTTGGAATGTTCATATTGTAAGCATAAGAAATTATTGGGAAAATCAAAGATATATTAGTTCAAGCTATTCCAGCAGAAGATAAATGTAAATAAAGATAAAAATAAATGTAAATTTCAACCATAAAAGACTGCTGAAACAGATGACAGAAAATATCCATCTAGTCCAGGACTGCACCTTGAACAATAGCGAAATGAGGATTTCTGGGTAACAGTATAAAATATCGATACTCTCACAAAGCTCAACAGCTGTGCATTTCAGGGACACACACAAGTCGTTCTTTTGTATTTAGTTGAGTTCAAAGCATTTCCTTTGAATGAATTTGTAGAATTGCCCCTTAGGCTCTTTAAGGCTTTAAAAACCTGAGCGGCTAGGTCATTCATGCAAAGACCATCAGAGAGTGGAATTTGAAATTGTGGCAAGGTTCCTTACTTTCCTTGCTATTCACTATCTGCCTGACAGACCACTTGTCATGTTTTTCAGAGGTGGTAGGGAAGGTTAGGCTCCTTCAGATTTACTCAGAATAAACAATGTACAAGCAAGTCACAATAAAGTCTATAGATAAAGACGAGGATAATTAAGGTGTAACTCATATTGACATACCAACTGGCTGAACTCCTGCCTCCCTCTTTGGAATGCCTCTAATTCAGAATGCTGTTGACCTGGATATGAAATCTTTCTTGCCCGCTGATACACTTCTTACCTGCTGCAATTGGGCAGTTGCATCTGAGGCAATCTAAACTAATGTCAGAAAAAATTATTAAAATGGCAGAATTTTAGACATTCTACTACATTTATCTGAATACACATGTAAACTGAGTAAAATGCACTAAGATGGAGATGTCTCAATTTTTAAGATGGATTTTTATGTTATTTTCATGTTGTAGCTGGCTCACGAAAAGCTGCTTCAGAAAACTTCCACAAAAGCATTACAGGTAGGGTAACTAAAATCGGGACCAGGATTGGAGTAGCTAAAATCAGTCAGGTGGGATGAGTATGCTCTGCTGATCCCAAACATCCTTCCAAGGCGAAAAAAACCCTTTGATAACAGGAAAAAAAAAAAAATCTTCTTAACTGCAACTGTTAATGCATGATTACCTAACCTCAGTAAAATTTGGATTCAGTTGCTACAGCGATGCACACATGGATCAACTGCTACTTCCTTTCATATTTTCTGTCTTAAGCAGTACACCTGAGATATTTTAAAAGCACAAGTGGTATTATTTGAAGTGAATCTGAAAGGCAGTCAGCTAGTTACAGTGTCACTGGATACTTACTAATGCCACTGGCTTTGCTAGATAATGCTCTTGTATGGCATATGAGTTGACAAAGGGAATCTTAATTTTTTTACTTTCTGCTTATCTGAATCTGAGGTCCTGAAGTACCAAAAGGTAATGAATGTTGTTGGTTTATCACTCTGAGGAGTAACCTATCCTACTGATACTCTGTTTTTTCCTGGAGCTGAAAAAAACCAGTATTATCCAGAAGTGAGTCAATCCAATGCGCCAATAATTATGATAGTGAGAAGATTTTGACATACATAGAAAGCCAGCAAAAAATAAAGGGAAAAAAATCCTGTTTTCCATAGTGATATATACACAGCCAGCTATATATACATAAACAGGTATATTATATGAATGCAATCAGTAATAACAGAAATTCCTTATATGTAAATATTTCTGTATAACTGATATTCCATATATTAAGTATAAATATAGAAAAAATAAGTATATATATAAATGGCAAATTTAGAATATCATAAAGTCATAATTTTAAATACTTTATAGAAAAGAACCATACCAAGAGTGATTATATTTGTTTCTATTTCTATGCCCGTCAATGTAAAGTGAACATCAGTGTTGTCTCTTTACAAAATATTTTTAGCTATGCTTCGTTATACAGTGATACACATTTTATAACAACACTCCTCTGTGCAAAACAGATTCTAAGAATTTGGTGATCCTCACACAGAGATCAAAGCTTAATGAATTTGTCCTGTTGTGCAAGGGTAAAAAGCAACTGTCCCTGAAGGTAAGAAAAACTTTATTTCCTTTGCAACTTCTGGGTGTTCTTCCTTACTAGAGGACTATTTCTCCCACAGATCTTTTCAAATTCGTTTTCCTTCATTTACTTACCACATTCCACAACTTTTGAATACCTCCCTCTGTTCTTTCTGAGGAAATATTTAGCGTAGGCTATTGCAAAAATCATTGACTTAAGTAATTTACTACTGTCACTAGAAGACAGCAGAGAATGCTGGGTTTCAACCTCTGTGGAGGGAGAGGGGGATACTTAACCAGAAAACATGCAGGAAACAAAAGGGGAGGAAGAAGCAGGAATGCTGCCTTGGAAAGAGATGAGTTTAAGACGGGAATTATTTTCACTTATTCAACTTGAATTACAAAATAAGGAATATGATGAAAAAAAAATACAGCTGTATTATCCTGTTTTAAACATTTACCATCTGTTGTCAGAGCATTCTCATTTTCTCCAGCCTTGTGAAGTTTTGTTTATGGTAGGAAGAGGAGTCAAGAATAATATTCCATATTGGAGGGTTATAACCCTTACACAATATGTTTGGGGAAGAATGTTATATTAGAATTTACGCTCTTTTAGAGCATAAAAAAGAGCTAAGAAGCTCTATTTCCACAGAATATGTTGAAATAAAGAATAACCCTTCATCTAACACTGGCTACGCGTGATGGTGTAAATCACCAAATGTTTCCTCAAATTAAGTCTGATGTTTTTTCTTTGGTTTTTTTTTTTTTTTTTATTCACAGATGACTTTCCATAAAACCTATTTCCTGAAATTATTTGCAGAAATATGTGTTGCATGATACATTAATTATATTTATAACCTATTATCCCATTGGGATTTTCTTCTGTCCTTGAAAAAAATCCCCACTATTTGAAAGGATTTTTCTGAGATTATCTTTCCATAAACTAATTGTTTGTAAGATGTTCTACCAAATAAGAGAAAGAAGTGAGTGGATTTTTACATCCTATTTTAAACACCTATTTTAAAGTGCCAGGTTGTACCAGATTATGTTTCTTGACATGATTAAAAGCAGTTCTTATCTGAAAAGAAGGGAAATATATTTAGTTTTTCCTAAATATGTAAAAGTTTAGAAAGATCACTTACCTTTCTTTTTCTAGCAGAATATGAATAATTTTCTTAATCTCAACAGGAATTTTCATGCGGAAAACGCCAACATGTCTTATCTGTGGAAAAGTTTTGGTATTCTGTTATAATATGGTTCAGTCTTGGCTGCATTACAAAATAGAATCAGGGCCTTAAGGCAGCTGTCTTTGGTGTTTGTTTTCAACCCAAGTAATTTTGCATATCAAATGGTAAAAGAGGAATATATTATTGGAAGTGTTTCAAAAACTTATCAGCCTACTAATCTTGAATAATTTGAATGTAAGCATTAATGGACTTTACAAAAAGGAGAGTTTTCATTAGAATTAATGCTACATTTGTGGATTAAAAGAGCAAAATATGAAGACAAAATTACCAATCTGAGTGGTTGTAAACACAGGTCCTAAAAACATCCTGTTCAGAGACAGATTATCCTTCAGTGGCAAGATGCAACATGAAAACATGCAAGCATGAAGATCCTGACTTCAAACAGGTATATAATCATGATCAAAACAACAAAAAATATGTGTGAGAGTCTGCATGCAAACACAGGTATAAAAGAAGTGCAGCTAAATGCAATCCCACTGTTACTCATTAAGTAGCTGTTTACTTTCCTATTTCAGCTGACTTTTAGTATTTTCCTCAGAAAAAGGAAAATAAGAACTTTTAAATAGTTTTTGTTAGTGTGTAATTCAGTGAATTTACTATCCAAGAGGATTGAAAAAACAATCTTTCCAATTTCAGGGAGCAATAATGAAAGGACCAGATACCTTTCATAACTTCATAAAAGCAAATCTAACTAAACACTGAAAACCTAAAATTCCAAGCCTAGTTCTTCTAACATTATTAACATTTCTCCTAAATCAGAAAGGAATTCTGGTAATTTGAAATTAGAAAAACATTCTTGTTTGAAGTCATTCTGAAGTGGTCTTTCAAAGGTATGAGTACTATTTATATTTTATTAATAATTAATGAACAAAATCTCCTGCATGCTGAGCCTTGAAAATCCAAGAGGGTGCTTCAGTTTAAGTTCCTGCTGGGGTAGTTACTTGGCACAAAATATTCCCTGGCTCTACACAGGAGAAAGCAATGAAGTGTAGGAAATTTATCAGGCCACCTCCAGTCCCCTCCTTGTATGATACCTCACAGACATATTGCCACCTTCTAAAATCTATTTCATGCACTTTTTAATAGAAAAAGACAGGCCTTTTTCTGTGGACCTGTTCACAGAGAAAGAATTACTGTCTTGATGGACCCAAGTTTTAGGGGACAGCTGGAAAGAAGAGGCGCAACAGTTGCCTAGAGAGACCTATTCATCATTCTGGGTTTCTAGAATAGATAGAAAAACAGATAATTAAAAGGAGTCATTGTTTCTGAGAACCAATTCATTACCTAACAAGACATAGTGATCTAATTATCGTGGTTTTTTGCTGATGCCTTCAAATAGAAAGAAAAAAAGTTACGCATTTGTGTGAGGAAAAAAGAGCAGCCTGCACTTGAACCACATCCAGGTAGGCCAAGAGGTGAAGTCGTAGTCAAGTCTGAATCTTGAAATTCTTAATAAAGCTTCTAGAATGAGTGCACTGATTAGGAAATAATTTCTGGTGAAATTAATTAAGCCTCCACTGTCCTTAGGATGACGAAGTGTGTGAGTAGTTGACTGAGATGGAGAAATACTTCTTATGGCCAGTGACAAAGCTATGTGATGCTGTGATGTGATGTTTAGTCTGCTAGCTTTTAACAGCAAGTTTTAAGACAGGCATTTTTCTTCTATATTTGGAAGACTGACAACAGAATTACCATAAACATGAGAATCTGTGGAGCCTGCTGTTATGCCAGCAGGAAATATTAGATATAGGAAATTTCCATTTTGGTAGCCCAGGTTTTTGGAGACAAGGTTTACAATATCTATTAAAATATATTGTATTAACTAGGCTGTTATCATCACAATAAAACAGTAACAGCTTGTAACAAATAATAGTTTATATCAATATCTTATTTTGATAGGGGTTTAAGTTAGGAAGGTAACAGAGATGGCAACCAGTATTTATGGCAACACTGTGCTGGCAAGAGCAGAAAACTGCATCATACACACTGTCATGCTCCAGGTGGTGCAGCTGGAGCCACAGCAGAGAGGCCAACCCCAGGAGCAGGCTTACATTTACTTGTAACCATAATTATCTTACTCTATAATAAAACATTCTTATCATAATTAATAATATCGTACAAGCAAATGCAATTAATCACACAAAAGGATGAATTAAGACATACAGAGTAGTATTTCTCTTTAGATCCATCACAGAAAAGTTTTTTCCCAACTATCTCCCCACAATGTTGACAATGATGGGATGTTTCCCATCCCTTTATATGTATATAATTCTCTCACTAGCCAATATGGTTTCTTTTAGCACAAGTAATATTACATTTACAAACTTTGTCACGTGGACAATGGTAATCCTAGTAATTTCTGAAAAAAAACCCAGCATGTTTTATGATGTTGAAATTAGTTTTATTTAATATTCACTGTTCACGTTAATGGTTAGATCTGACCAGGAGTTCTCACATAAACTGCTACTGTCTCAAGCCTTTCTTATCTTCTTGCAGGCTGTCTTATAAATTAGCAGTTTTCTCAGTTTTCTTAGAAGTCTCAACCAAAATTATGCAGTCATGTAGTATCAAAACTGGTCCTGTATTCTTGAGACACAGGCAGGTAAACAGGGAGTACAGGACAAACAAATAGTAGAGGAGGGAATTATCAAGAAGAATTGTTCATATTCCCTGTTGCTACATGTATGTATAGGATTTAATGTTCTTATTTAACCATTTTCATTAATTATGTATATATTTTTACTGTTTCTTTTTCACTCTTCCAAAAGTGCAGGTTTTAGTGACCGTATGTTGCTTATCAGAGAAGTACACACCTCCTGCCGTACAGATTTGTAGTATCTCCCTTCACTCTAATTTTTGTTCTGGTTCAACCATAATACTTTACTGTCCATCATACATAATCACCCTCAGCCCTTTGCACGTGTATACTTAACCCTCTCAGCTCTTATTAGGTACACTATTAGGTACACTTATTAGGTACACATTAGTAGCACTCAGTTTTCCCTCAGTTTCAAACCTTCCTTTCTCTTTCCTTTCTCTGTTGATACCCCTCCTAAATTCCTTCTTGACTTAACATGTTTGCTTGAAAGATTACTGAAGTCAACAATTCTGACAGTAAATTTGGCTGCTCCTCTTCAGGTTGTTGTCCCTTGGTGAATAATGCAATATTATTAGCTTATTATAACTCAATAGCATTTTCCTAAAACCTTGCCTGAAATTCCTCAGCCTGGGTGGACTGAGATCTATGGGGCTGCAATTTTACAAGATCTGTTAAGAGCTGTAAAAGTTTTTATTCTAGGATCCTCTCTACTTTGCTGAATAGCTGAAGCTAAGTAGGACAGAGAGAGTTTAAGTCGGACGTTAGCTATACAGCCACATGAGGTCTTACAGAGGGACTTACTCTTTACTGCAGTTAAATAGGCCAAAATAAAGAAAATGAAACTCTATACAGGAAATATCTGGCAAGTGAGGTCCACAGAATTACCTTGGTTCAGAACTTTGGACTGTATCAGTTATGACAATGCCATCTTTAATGTGTTTGGCTTCTGGCTGGGGTCAACCCACTGCAGTCCTTCTTCACACTGAGCATACAAAGCAACTCACTCAATCCCACTCCCCGCCAGTGGAACAGGGGAGAGAATAGCAAAAGCAAAAACTGAGAAAACTTGTGAGTCAAGATAAACCCATGTAATGCAAAAGTACTTATGCACCTAGTCCCATAAACAGATCAGTGCCCAGCCAGTGTCTGAGCAACACCCAACACGAAAGCAAAGAGAATCCCATCCTCTTCTTCCAGTCACCAGTCTTTATGGCTGACCATGCCATTATATGGCATGGAGTGTCCCTTTGGTCAGACCAGGACACCTGTCCCAGCTGTGTCCCCTCCCAGCCTCTTGCTCACCCCTACCCTACTTGATGGGTAGAGTGAGGAAAAGAGAGGGTCTTGATGCTGTGTGTGCACTGCTCAGCAGCAGCCAAAACAAATCCAAAACACCATATAACTTATTTGTAATACTTCCCAAGCTTCTTTGGTACAATTGTAGTCATAGCTCATTTTTACAAGTTTGCTTATCATCATTGTATGACTCATGCAGTTTTAGATCATGTACACATTTCCTTGTTTGATCTGAGGCAAAATGTAGCTTGTAGTGTGCCCTATACTCCTTGAGTAACACCCCATGGCAATGTAAGGTATTTTCTTCTGTTTTGTCTAGCCTTCATATCTGTTCCTTCTTATCTTTTAGTTGCTTCCTGGTATAGAGTGCATCAGCTGAACTTAGTCTGGAGCTCATTGTGCCTCAATCTGACTTTAAATCATTTTGGGTCTATTTATTTTAAAACTTGGATAGTACTATCTCACATCTTTCTGTATAGGTCCTGTCACTGACGGAGATAGACCGCCTTATCCATAGACATGCACAGGGATCCTATCTATCACCGTTGTGTTCCATAAGACAATATTTTTAGCCTGTGGAGACAACATTTGTAGGATTTTTCTAACCTGAGCTTATATAAGCTATCACAGGTGCATTGTGAATCACCTATGGGACATGAGCAAAGGTGTAGTTTTTTGTCACTAAATGTGAAAATCAGTTCTTCATTTAGTGCAATGGCAAAAAAAAATTAGTCATATCTATAACTGAAAAGCAGTTGTTTTTTTTTTACTTGGAACTTGCACATACTGTCTCAGGCATGCCTTCTGCCATTGGAGCTGTTCTAAGGATGAACTTCATCTGTCAGTAGTCCAAACCATATTATCCAAGTTTGCTCATCAGGCCATAATAGAAAATTATCTGTTTGCTCTTAACAGGCCACAATAGAAAATTATCTGTGCCATGATTTCTTCCAAAACTCCTTGCTTTAAGAGCCCCTTCAGTGACCTGCTGCAACTCCCAGCCCCAGCAGTGTTTGGATAGGTTTCTACTCCCCACTCCTTTCTTCTCCCCATCACACAATAACATCCCAAAAAGGAATAGCATCTTTGTGTGGTGGATCTGAATCTAATTTTCCATCATTTCATGCAGATGCAGCAAGTATTTTTAATTTTCTAATTTTTTAGAATTTAATTTTTTAATTTTCATCTCCATCTGCTTTTGCAAGCACCTAATTTTGGTCTCACATTTACCAGATCCCATTGGAGTCTCTCTTGCTCTAGGGTGAATTTCTGCATTGTACTCATTAATCCTCCTCCTTGCTTTTGCAGGTTTGTTTGTGTTTTTGTTTCTGTTTTGGTTTGTTTATTTGGGTTTTTTTTCTTTTCTAAAGTAACTGGATTCTCTTATTCCATTTGTATTTCCGTATTGCACTTCTGAGTCCCTAGAGGGTATTTCTTTCCTTAAAAAAAATTGTCTTCAACTTTCTTAATAGTATTTCTTAAAAGAGAATTTTTTGATTGAAGCTGCATTTACTCTGCTCTTATACTGGCTTGTCAGGAAATAAAGTTTTAGCTTTTCCTGTTATAGCTTTGCTAATACAGGAGGTGTATCCTCAAGTTTCTTTCATGTACTCTGCAATAACTGCAGGACATTTTCTTTCTATCCTCTGTTGTCAGGGCTAAAAGGACACATTCCTCCTTCCATGGAAAGGTGGTTATTGCCACTGTTGTAATCTCCAGCATACCTGGGATCCTTTAATATCCTCCTGCTTTCCCAAGCCTTCAGTTTAAGTTTAGAGATCCCCTTAAGCTTTGTACATTGCCCATTGACCAGTACACCAGACTGGTCAGATTTACAGAACTGTCATGTGGGTAGGAGGAGAGGGTTCAAAAAGATGGAAGGAAAAAATTCACATTTTGTTGCTAGTGGCTGTTGACAGGGTAGGTCTGTGAAAAGAAAATAACCAGATGAAAATCCTAAATTGTCCCAATAACAGGAGTACTGCAGAGGAAAACTGTGCTGGTCTTTTTTGGAAGCAAAGGATGCAGCTATGGGTCTGGACATATCAGTCCTTTGACAGAGACAGGTTTATCTTATTCATAGTTATCACAGAATCTGCCCCAAAATGATTAGGTGTTGCCAAGATTCATCGTAAAAACTAGTAAATATATGTCACTAGAGAAAAGCCAGCAACATACATGAATTTTTGTCACATGAAATGAACTATAGAAAGGCTTTAAAAAAATAACTTACTGTCTTTACTTTGTGTATTTTCATAGCTGAATGAAGATAATCACTTTTTCATCATGCATTACCAAGGAGATTCAGTGCAGTTCCAGTGCTATGAAGATAAAAGTTACTACCTGTGCGTGAATGATGACTCCCTTGATATTCGCAAGCGGGAAAATGAAGAACCCAACAAGGACAAAAATTTTTACTTTAGGGTGTCATATTTACAGGAAAAGTAACTTTTCTTCCTTCCAGAGGCCTAGGTGTCTATGCAGCTAAGAGAAGAGAATGAGCATTGAGATCAACTTAGTTCCATTTTGGCTTAATTTTTACCTTTTTGTAACTTCTTAAGTCATTATTTTGCATGAATAATATCCTTAATTCCATACTTTCAACAGGACAAGAGAAAGGCTAAGTTTGAAAACATAATAACTGATCAGTCTCTTTATGTCTTACCTGCACAACTATGGTTTTAAGGAACTGAATTCTTCTGGAACGGGGATATTTGAATACAGGGGAAAAAGAAGGAATCATACATGGATATGAAACGCAAAGCACTAACTACTTCTCCATGTGTTAAACATTTTACTTTTTAAAAAATGTCTCTTATGAGAAGAAAACATTTAGAAGTTATTAAATGCACATGTGCATGTCCTGACTGACTGATTGACTTTGGGGAAGGAGAAGAAAAGGTGTCCAGGTCTAAGTGAGAACAAAGGAAGAGGCTGAAGGTTAAACAGAAGATGTCTCTGCCCCTGCAGCACCAACTCGGCCCATGTACTCCAATATGTAATTTCAGCATCTATTCAGCACAGCAGCTCTGTAAGAAAATGTACACAGAACATCAGACTTACACCACGCTGGCAGAGGACAGGAGGCACATTGAACTGACAGGGCGTGAACAACAGCAGAAAATTACTCTGACATATTGGCTTCCATTTCTGAATCACAGAAGGAAATGCAATCATTTGTTGACCTGCAAAGCAGCATGCAGAACAACATCTGAAAAATAATTTCTGAATCACAGAAGGAAATGCAATCATTTGTTGACCTGCAAAGCAGCATGCAGAACAACATCTGAAAAATAATTAGACGTCAAAATAACTGAATAAGATAAACATTGTGTGCTTATGTCAGGTAAACTGGAGGAGCAGTAAGAGAACCTGCCTTTTAGCAACAGGTTCTGTCAGCAGGAAACAGAAGATGCTGACACTTAAAAGTCCATAGACCATACTCTGTGAGGCAAAAAATATTTGAAATACAAGAGGATACAAACCAAAAGTGTACATAGATTCATTGGATATAAAAGGTCTGGTTCTCCACTGCTGCGCAGGGAGTCCCACTGTGATTTAGTCGCAATTTTTGCTGATGCCAATCATTTTGGGCATATATGTGTATAAATGATAGACATCATGTACCTATGCCAAGAGGTTAGCACTTAGTTGCAGTGGAACAACCAGCAATCCACTCAGCACTTGCAGGAGTTGTTCTGTGTAAGTATAATAAACAATGCATACCTGAAATACCAGTCAAGCACATCAATGCAAATTACAGTAAGGCAATTTTCTGTAGTAGACCAAACTCCAAAGGTCTTTGAGACCTTAAAAGATTATTTTTTTTTCCTGTACTTGCTGTGTGGAGTTTCACTGCTGGGCTTCTTGTCTTATTCAAATAGTAAAAATCATTCTGTCACTTCCAGTGCTGACTGAACAGAAGAGAGCTTTTGAGTATTCCCTAAATGATACTTACAACTTCTGGATCTGTTAAGAGTTTAGTGATACCCGTGGGAAGAAAAAAACCCCAACTCTAGATATTGACTTCAGCATACATTACATTAGAACTAAATTGTTTTATGGAAAGCTCTTATGGAAAGCAGCAGTGGATCTTTGTGAAGTTTTGGATTTGAGCTATAAGATAAAAATGTCATTTGACTTTCTAACTGTAAATGTTCATAGAAAAACAAGTTTGCAATATCTGGATCCTAATCTTTCCTGGACAGGACTTAATCTTTCCTTTTCTTGTTTTGCTCATACAAACTCTTCAAACTGACATTTTCAAATTCCCACTAACCTGAGTGTCTCATGAGTGGCAGATAAGTTTTTATTTTGTAAGCTGGAAAGCATGTAGTAATGATATTTAAAAATAGGAAATAAAGGTCAGTGAGTCTTTTAGAAAAATATAGCCTCTAATAATACTTACAATAAAAAAAAACTTTTATCCAATGTGACTAACACTTGAATATGAAATATAATTACTATTTTGTAGTTTATTTTCAAAACAGTATTGATATTCTTTAACTTTTACTTAGCAGATATGATAATCAGTAAAATACTAATGCAAATATTTTACTCTTATTTTTCTCCTCTTCAAAAGCTGTACTTTAAAGAAAATAGCATGTTCTGTTTGCTGCAGAACAATTTAATGAAAGTATTCTTCATATATGACTTCTAGTACTTTGACCATATTTGTGTCTGGTTAGAATAAAACTTGTGAAAAGAACTAAATAACTAGAAAGAATGTGATTGTTATGTTAGTTAAACTGAAAAAAGCTAGCCAAAGTAATGTATGTAAAAAAGGGAACTGTATCTTGTCTAGGATCTCTGTGCTAATTTTTCAGGAAACCAGAGTGGAGAAAGGAATGGTCATATACAGTTAAAAACACACTGAAGACTGGTAAAAGAATGCCTGCATTAAAATGTGGGTTTTGTAACAATTGTCATATATTAAAGTAAGAGGTTGGCAGCCAGCCTTGCTAGCCCTGAAATATGTGCCTAGTATGTACTGTGTTACATACCACCTCCATTGTGGTTAACCAAAAGAATTAGAAATTGTTAGCCCAATGAAGGGACTTAAAGTCTAAACAAAATATAATGATCTAGTATTAGCCAATTGCAACAGTACTAAAGCTTTTAAGTAATCCAAGTCACACAGTTTCTATTAAGGATCTTTAGAAACATAACACATCAATAGACAAAGTCTCATTTATGCCTCTTTATGGTGCGAAGTTCTCACCCTTTCATTCCCTCTGAAGTTAAGGGCCCTTTTTTTCTAGATAGGATGATGTGATGATGTTGTCATTAGAATAGATTTAGTAATATCCACTGATTTAGACAGAAGGGTATTCTATCTTAAGTGTTGCTGCTTTTGGATACACACGGCATACTTTGAAGTAAAAGATATGTATAAACAGAGATTCTTTTAATGTCATTTTGGTTTTGTTTCTATTTGCCCATATTTGTCCAGGCACACTAGGTGCACTAATTCCTCTGAAGTTTGTGAGTTTTAAACAAGACTTCTCATATTCCATGTATATTTGAATAGCTGCAGAGAAGCAGATTCTCTACCAGCTTCTCTATTCATTGATTCTAATAAATTAGAATGGGCTAACTAGTACCAAGGACAAAAGCAGCTAATAAGGTACAACTCCTCTGTAGTCCCTGCTCACCGAGCACTGAGCAATTGACCAGTGCTTGGACTTGTGTTCTAGCCTTATGTGGCCGCAGCTTGTACAGCAGGGTCCCGAGCCTCTGCCATTGTATGCGGTAGTCAGATGAGTAGCACGTTCATCCCAACTGACCCTTCAACTCTCTCTTGCTTGCAGACATACAGCCATGGTCAGTACCTGGTCAAAGGCTGTTGTTAGGAAAGCTAGAGGTAGAGGCCCGACGCAAACATGTGGGTGTCCAGGCCTCTGGCTGCAGAGAGTTCTGGAGCCTGGCCCTGGCAAAGGAGGGCAATGGGAACAACATCTGTGTCAGATGCAAACAGGTGAATGATCTCCTCAGCCTGCTGGTTGAGCTGAAGGAGGAAGTGGAAAGGTTGAGGACTATCAGGGAGTGCGAGAAGGAGATAGACTGGTGGGCCCGCTCCCTGAGAGTAAGGGAACATGTTGGGCCCTCACATACATCAGAGGACCCTCCCTCCACTTTTCACCCAGCAGTAGGAGGGGATCTCAGAGAAGAGGGGGAATGGGGACAGGTCCCTGCTTGGCGATGCAGGCGAATCCCCTCCCTGACCCTCCCATCTTGCAGAACTGGTACGGAATCTTGGGGGAGGACCTGGCTGTTGGAGAGGAGGATGGTACGTATAGGCTGGAAATGCCAGAAGGACCAAGTCACCATAGGCCTGGCATTACAACTAGTTCCAAAAAGAAAAGCAGAGGGTCACTGTTTTGGGCAACTCTCTATTGAAGGGGACAGAGGGACCAGTATGCCGTCCTGACCTACTTCACCGGGAAGTGTTCTGCCTCCCTGGGGCATGGGTCAGGGATGTACTGGCCAAAGTTCCTACTCTAGTAAACGTTTCTGATTAGTACCCCCTTTTAGTGTTTCAGGTGGGCAGTGATGATGTGGGAAGAAGGAGCCCAAAATCAATTAAAAGAGATTTCATAACCCTGGGGTGCATGATCGGGAACACAAGTTGTGTTCTCCTCTATCCCATCAGTGGCTATCATAAATGAGGAAATTAACAGGAAGAGACAACAGGACAATTCATAGTTCTGGGACTGGTGTTCTCATCAGGGCTTTGGGTTTTTTAATCATAGGCTGCTGTATGAGACACCTGGCCTGCTGGTGGCAGGTGGGATGCACCTGTCCCAGAGGGGGAAAAGAATTTTGGGGCAGGAATTAGCAGGGCTCATTGACAGGGCTTTAAACTAGATATGAGGAGGATGGGAGAGACAACCGGGCCTGTTAGGATTAAACCAAAGGGAAACATGACAGGGCTTGAGGGATGGTAGGCCCAAGGACCCTTGCTCTACCTGTTCATTTGAGAGAAGTGACACCTAAAAATTATAGAAACAGCTAAGAGGGGTCTGGTAGGAAATAGGGCCCACAGAAAGATGTTGGAACCATTAGCTCATCTGAAGTGCACGCAGTATGAACAACAAACAGCAGGAGATTGAAGCCATGATGCACCAGGAAAACTATGACATAGTGACTATCACAGAAACATGGAGGGATGCCTCACATAACTGGAGTGCAACAATTGATGGAAGGATGGACATACTTCAAGAAAGAAGTCTTAAGGCACAGGATCAGGCTGTCCCTGTGTGCTGAAAATCAAGTAGGCGAAGAAGGAGACCAACCTGACTAAATTGGGACCTTTTGCTGGATCTCAGAAACAAAAAGAGAGTCTACAACCTTTGGAAGAGGGGGCAGACCTCTTATGAAGTTTATAAAAAGGTAGCAAAGCTATGCAGGGAGAAAATTAGGAGAGCTAAAGTGCAGCTAGAGCTCAACCTAGCTACAGCCGTTAAGGACACTAAAAAAATGTTTCTATAAATTCATTAACAACAAAAGGAGGGTTAGGGAAAATATCCCTCTTTTATTGAATGCAGAGGAAAACATAGTCAGGAAGGATGAGGAAAAGGCTGAGGTGCTCAACATCTACTTTGTGCCAGTCTTTAGCAGTGCAACTAGTTGTTCCCTGGACACCCAGCCTCATGAGCTAGGAGACAGAGAGGGGAAGCAGAATGAGGGCATCACAAGAAGAAGAGATCAGTGACCTGCTATGCCGCTTGGATGCACACAAGTCTATGCGACTGGTGGGCTACACCCAAGAGTGCTGATAGAGTTGGCAATCGTGCTTACCAAACCACTTTCCATTATTTACATGCAGTCATGGCTAATTGAGGAGGTCCCAATGGACTGGAGGGTGGCAAATGTAACACCCATCTACAAGGAAACTACAGACCTGTCAGTCTGACCTCAATACCAGGGAAGGTCATGGAACAGGTGATCTTGAAAAGCATCACAAGCCACATAATGGACAACCAGGGGATCAGGCCTACTCAGCATGGGCTTATGAAAGGCAGGTCATGCCTGATGAACCTGATCTTCTATGACAAGATGACCTGATTATTGGATGAGGGAAAGGCTTTGGATATTCACAGAATCATAGGATCATAGAATTGTCTAGGTTGGAAGAGACCCTTGGGATCATCGAGTCCAACCATCTACCCTGCTCTACAAAGTCATCCCCTACACCATGTCCCTTAGCACTGTAGCTAAACAGCCCTTAAACACAGCCAGGGATGGTGACTCCACCACCTCCCTGGGCAGCCTGTTCCAATGCCCTATCACTCTTTCGGTGAAAAATTCTTTCCTAATGTTCAATCTAAACCTACCCTGTTGGAGCTTGAATAGCTTTCTGCAGGA